>PVJD01008136.1:0-75890 GCA_004026545.1 Mormoops blainvillei | reverse complement strand
CACTTTTTTTTTTTTGGCAGAAATGTATCTTTTTGGTGTGTGGCAGAATGTTTGTGATTAGCTTATGAGTGCGATGAGATGAAAAAGGCTAAACATCGCTGCTATAGAGGACGGTGTACGAGTTTTCCAAGTGCTTTGGGATCAAACTTAATCATGGCACACTGCAAACAGCAACTTTCTTGGCAAGACTTGGATTTTATCCCTGAAATTACATGCAAACACTTCGTTTTATTTCATAAAAATTTCCAGTATGCTTTAATTTTAAAATGTTTTGCCCACAACACTTTGACTAAAAAAAAATGATATTCCCAAATTTTATGTCTACCCTATAGTTTTGTGTAAGCCTTAACACAACTCTCTACCATACTGCTATATATGTACCAGCTTTACAACAGGACTGTGAAGTTACTGTACATATTCATGTTTAAACATTAATTGTACCATATATACAAACATGTATATGATATACAGGTACACTTTAAAAAAGCCACAGCACATATTAAGAAATGAAATATTATCTGTATTCTTGAAGCCCCCTGTTATTCGCTCCTAAAAAAGTCCCTTCTTTTCTATCTTTTCCATCTCTTCAAAGAGGTGTAAGGTTCACTTCTTTTTTTTTTTTTAAGATTTTATTTATTTATTTTTAGAGAGGGGGAAGGGAGGGAAAAAGAGAGGGAAACATTAAGGTGTGGTTGTCTCTCTCACACCCTCCTACTGGGCACCTGGTTTGTAACCCAGGCATGCGCCCTGACTGGGGATTGAACAGGTGATTCTCTAGGTCACAGGCTGGCACTCAATCCACTGAGCCACACCAGCCAGGGCTAAAGTTCACATCTTAAATATTTCATTAACATTCCTTATTTTCTTTTTTCAGACACATGTATATCTCTCAACAACAGATTGTTTTGTTTTATGTGGGGTTTTTTTGTTGGGTTTTTTTGTTTTGGGGTTTTTTGGTTTTTTTGTTTTTTGTGTTTTTTGGCTGCATGTAAGGAGACACATCCTGTACATTTTCTTCTGTGGTTTGCTTTTTCTCTAATCAATGTGTTTTTGAGACTAATCTATGTTGATGTATACAGCTATTACTTATTCATTTTCTCTGGGATCCTATTATTTCTTCCAAGCAGTGTCTCAAATCAAAATCTCTTCTTACTTCTTGCCAGAGGGCACAGGGACGATGTGAAAACTGGGAAATGTGTACAGCCGTAAGTATCCATTCTTTCCACAAGGGAAATATGGAAACCACCTCTAATTATTACCTCAGGTTACTAGCATTTTCTGATTCTGTAGTAATTTGCATTTTTCAATTCTCTCAATTTAAGACAAAGATGGGTAGCAGTGAGGTCCCCCCTTTTCATTCATATGAAAATGTTTAGAATGACAGTTTTTCTCTTTCCCTTCCACACAATTTTATTGTGTGAATGCATTTCCCAAATGGATGAGCACCTATTAGCATTTAGATATTGAAATACAATAGTATCCTCTAAATGATTTCTTGATTATATTTTCACCTTGCTTGTTTTAGAAATCTGTTGCCTGTTGTGATTTAGTATCAATGTTACCTTTCAATGCCGTGCTATGGGGAGGAAATTTTACCCACAAAGGAGCTTTTAAAAAAAATAACCCATGAGTTATAACAGAAGATGCAAGTAAAAACCTCTATTTGGTGAACCAGACATGCTTTGTTCCATGGATGTTTACTGAGCATCTGCTAAGTGTGCTGACCCAGGGTCTAGGTGGGACACAGAGATGGGTGAACAGCGCAGCATGCCCTCCCAGGAAGATCTCACCGTCTCTCAGTAGAGAGACCCGCTCACGAGGCTGCCATACAAGCCAGTGGGGGATGGGGAGTTGGAAAGCGCGGCAAACAGAGTACAGGAATAGATTGAAGAGGAAAATCATTTCCGACCAGGGAGCCAGAAGAGACTTAGGAAAGATGGCATTTAAACGTTGAGAGATCGGTTAGATTGTGATGGCCGAGTGCAATGGAAATGATAGAGAGGGCGCAAGCCCCGAAACACACAGGTGAGAAGGCGCGGAGTGCAGGAAGCGCCGCCTGGTTCCATTCGGCTGTGAAAGAGAATTTAGAGGACAGTAAAGGAAGTGATTCCTATCTTTCAAATATTTTTTTCACATTAGTTCTTCCCTGGGTCTTAGAGGGTCTGACCGAATACCCAGCCACGTGTGTTGATGTAAGAGACCTGCACTTGTGTACTCACATGTGTGCACACACACAGCAAACACACATGCAATCTGACCTGACTTTCAATAGTTGGGTTGTAAATAAACATGGGGTTTATATCCTGCATCCCACAGCAACAACCTCCGTCTCTCCAGAAGTCTCCTGTGCCATTTAGCTCTACCCTCCTGCGGACCCTCCACCTGAGCCCGCCTTGTTCCCACAACAGATGTTTCTTCTGAATGCCTCCTTTCCATTTTCATGCGAAGAGCCACCTGGTTTTCAGTTTCTCCAGTTTTTCTTCCCACCCGGCAGTGAAAAGGCCAAGTAGTTTCTGAAAAAAAAAAGAAAAAAAGGAAGATAAGGAGAAGAAGACAGGGAGTGTGGAGATGGAGAAGGAAAAGAAAAGGAAGGAAGGAAGGAAAGGAAAGGAAAAGAGAGAAAGAAAAGTAAATAAGTTCTTCCCTAGAAAGATGGTAGGGCAAGGACACAAAAACCCGTTAAATGTTCTCGCAACAATCACGAAACTTGATTTAATCTCTAGAATTCAGAGAAGGGAGACGAATTGGATGTCATCAGGGTTCTCCTATCAGACAGCTGATTGACATTTGGACTTCAACATTGGTATCATATTTTCATTTTTTAAAATATTCCACTGATTGTCTGTACCATCATTCTGGTTTGTTGAAGCTTGATTCCTACCCCTTCATGTACCGCCCATTATTTTCTACTACATACATTGCTTCTTGCTGATTTTTCCCATGGGTGACATAGTCAGGCGGACCATGTTTTGAATATTCATGGGTAACGTGTGCCATGAAAACATAGAACACGTAAAACAGCTGTCAACAATGCTACAAAATTCTGTGTCTTGGATTAAGACCGTAGGATGCACCTGCAGGTAAATGTTATTACATCCTTTTTTCCTTTGCGCACCCCTATTAAGCAAAGAGCTATTGTACTCATTGATTCCCATAAACTCTGTTAATAACCAACAGCATCAGGTGCATGCAAGTAGGAGGCGGTTAAGCACAACCTGCTACTGCCAAAACCAGTCCCAGGGAGCCTCTCCTCCCTAATCGTTTACTCTTACAAAGATACAAGACAAGGAAGTCAGTGCAGAACTAATGTAAAACCCAGGGGGTCAGAAAGTAATAGGAAATGCAACTGCTTAAGCTTCCTGGATCTCTGGAGAACATCACTTCTAAACAATTACAGTACGTTTTGTTCCTATCATCTTCTCAGCCGAAAAGCAGAATCGTTTTTGATTAATAAGCAAAAGAGAAAGCAGGAATGGTGAAATTAAAATAGTAAAGTCTGCACTATATTTGTTGATGAGGTAGCGGTCTATTCCTTTTTCTAAGATCAGCTTACTAAGAATTTACACAACCATTTGAAAATATGGATTTTTCCCAATTCAAAGACAGTGTTTTATTTAAGAGCAAATTTTAGACCGCTTCAGTGGGAGCCTTATTATTACTGGCTATCATCATTGGTTTGAAATGTGTATCACCCCGCTGCTAGGCCTAAAAATGCGTTCACTGGCAGCAGTTGACTTATTAAGAATATCAAAGACACCTAGGAAACTTGGAAATCACTCATTAGCAGACAGCTATCGCTTTTGTGACTGTGTGTATGTGGGTATAAGTAATCCTCAGAAAAGGGGTCTCAGCTATTTCAAGATCTGAAGAAAACAGGCTGTTTATGAAAATTGTTAAGCAAAAATCACTTTGCCCATGAATAAATATTCTCTCGATTCGAGAGCCTGGGTGAAACACTAGAGAAAGCACCTGGCTGGCAGTCAGGTCAAACCAGGTTCTGTCACCTGTGAAGTGGCGTTGACTGAGTAAATAAACATATTCACTCTGTACCATGAAGATTGTCCGCCTCCCTCCCCGCGCCCCACATCACAGTGGGATTGAAAGGGTTAGAAGAGTTGAACTTTGAACAATGTATGTTCCCCATTTTCCCACTCTTGCCTATCCTTGACGGTTAGCATGTTCCAAACATTTGCATTTTCTTACTGAAGAGTGAAAAAAAAAACGTGTCTCTAGAGTGGGACTAATCTCTGCATAATGTTGGAAGATGCTCAAAGAAGCAGAAGTGCTAGTGCTTTTAGTGTGAGATTTCTGTTTGCTCTCTTGTTTGTTGGGTTATTTGGAACAAGGACAGAGGAGAAGGTTTACAGATTGGTGTGATTTTTATTCGACCAGGAAAAACCAGAGAATATTTTGTCTCCCTTCTCATCAAACTTAAGAAGCAAACTTAGGTCTAATCTGCAATTGTATTTAATCACTCAGAGAATGAAACAAAGTATGTGACGACACTGGATTCCTACCTTTGTTTTGAAGCCTCCATTTAAGGCATGGACAGGCACCAGGGATCATAGTTTAGAAAGGTTAGATTCTCCTGAGGAAAATGACTGTGTATTTGAGGTAAACACTATAGAAGTGAATTCTGTGAGTTCATTTAGGCACAGAGTTAAAAAGCAAATAGTGATTGATCATTGTCTTCTTATATTTTTTACAATTCCATTTTCTCCATAGATATCATGAATATTTCCAAAGTATTAAGTTCAGTAAGACATTTTCCATTTTTGAGCCATTCTTCAAATATCATAAAGATAAGATTATCCTAAATCCTTGTCCCATTCCCTAGTGGGACATTTCAACAAAACACTCATATTAAACTAATAAAGCTTCTGTAGGGACAGGTCCTTCATTGGTCCAACAGATCACATTTATCCGAAAATAGGAAACCTTTGGCACAAATATTATCCCAACTTAAATGTTCATACATGTAATCCTCAACCCATCCTTTTGCATTTCAAAAATTAACTTTTTTCTTTACCTTTTTGGGTCTGACTCATAATATATGAAGCGCTTTTATTTAATTTTTATTATTTTTAATTGCAGTAAAATGGTCATAATATAAAATTAATGCAACCTTAAGCATGGTACTTAGCCTCTCCCATATCTTAGATTTTCTCATTATATGTATTTCAAACTCTACCAGTTATGCCCTAAATCTTTAAATGGAGATGTGGAAAAATCAGAAATTCAGCTGACCTTACAATTCAATAAGCTTTTTAGACCAAGTCTTTAAAGTTAGAAAAACCCTCAAATATTTGCCTTTGGTGGGTATATAAGGTCCAGCACAAATGATACCCCTTTTTTATTACAAAATCTTTTATTACAGAATTATAAGCATGAAATTCTCTAACATAACAATACCATACTCAAGCATACATATGACATTTTAGGTGAAATGTTCAAATTGAAAGTATAAATTATTACACCCATGTCATCACCCTACCAACTACACTCAAGCAGACGTTACTTCTGCCAGATCTGTGTTATCTGAGTATCTAGTGACAACAGGTCATAGCTTCATTAATTCCACCAGCACTTCTCTCATCGCCATAACCACTTCCACGTATCCTTCATTTCCAGTGAGCCTCTGTTGCTTACCGCCTACTCCCGTACCAGTTGATACTAATATTTTGGTTGCAAGGAACAAAGAGTCAGTTCACTTCATATTACACGGAAATAAGGAGAACGCTAAGCTCAGCCACATTGGAACCCAGAAGGCAGACAATCAGTCCTCCTGAGAAAACAGAAAATGTAGCTGAGCAGACTCATCCAGGCTGACTTGTTTTATAGAGCTGCCATAACAAAGCACCACAAAATGAATGGCTTAAAACATCAGAAATGTGTGTCTCATGGTTCTGAAGGCCAGGAGACAGAAAGTGAGGGGTCCAAAACCTGTAAGGGAGAATGCTTCCTTGCCTCCTCCCAGGTCCTGGTCATTTGCTGGGAATTCTTGGCATTTCTTAGCTTGCAGCTGCTGCACAGTTGTCTGTGCCCCCGTCATCACATGACATTCTTCCTTTGTGTATCTGTGTCTTCCCATGGTGTTCTTCTCCTCTTCTTATAAAGATTCCAGTTGTATTAAATTAGGGCTCACCCTAACAAACTCATCATGTCTTGATTACGTCTTCGAAGGTCCTATTTCGAAATAAGGTCACAGTTACCCGTACCAGGGTTTGGTACTTCAACATATCTTTTTTTTAAAAATTACACTTTATGGTTATGCTCTTGTAGTTGTCCCAATTCTTCCCCCTTTGCTTCCCTCCAGCCAGCCCCCCTGCCACTCCCTCAGGCAATTGCCACACCTTTGTCTGTGCCCATGGGTCATGCATATATGTTCTTTGGCTTCTCCATTTCCTATACTGTATTTTACATCCCCACAGGTATTCTGTGACTATGTACTTGTACTTCTTAATCCCTTCACCCCTTTCATCCATCCCCCCAACCCCTTCCCATCTGGCAACCATCAAAATATTCTCAGTATCTGTGATTGTTTCTGTTCTGCTTGTTGGTTTATTTTGTTTTTTAGATTCAATTGTTGATAGATAATGTATTTGTTACCATTTTATGGTTCATATTTTTAATCTTCCTCTTCTTAAAGAAGACCCTTTAACCTTTCACATAATACTGGTTTGGTGGTGATGAACTCCTTCAGCTTTTTCTTGTCTGTAAAGGTCTTTGTCCTTTGGTTCTAAATGATAGCTTTGCTGGGTACAATAATCTTGGTTGTAGGTCAACATATTTTTTTGAGTGACACAATTCAACTCATAACAAACACTGACCCAGAAGGTCACTTGGGACCCATGCTAGTCACCCTCCACCTTGCTGCCACCTCAGGGAACAAGACTTTGTGAATCCTGGTTGCAGTATTATTTATTCCTAGGCTCTATCTTCTTTATTTTCATCTTTTTAAAAATTCAATTGTATCTACCAATTGCTTAGCTTTCTCTGAATCTCGCATAGAAAATAAATGAAAAAAATATTCTTATTCTAATAAGTTCCCTTTTCTCTTTTATTATGCAAAGCCCTCAGTCCTAATCACCACTCAGGTCTTTGACAAGCCTGTCCATGAGCTGTCCAGGACACGAAGAAAGCCTTTTATTATACAACAAAATTATTAAACTTAGAAACGTATGCCCAATTCCTTACAAATATAAAATATGAAATTCAAAGACTTCACACATACACCATAAATCCATCTTGCCAGAGAGATATATTGTGATATAAATTTAATATACAATGAAGTGATTTATAAGTATCTGTATGTTAATGTTGCTTAGGGAATCATAATTTTTAATTACCTGAATTTTACACATTTAAATTTGCATATATATTATTACATTAGTTCAGCTTTAGAGTCTATATATGTACTATGTATATGTGAAACATGATAATGTGTATGTGTGCAATTATAATTGAACTCAAGGGATCCCCATAATGATTCAATAACAGTGAGAAAAAAATCAAAGCCACAAGCAATAAATCATTTAAATTATATGTGTAATAGCTTGTGGCTGCAGAGTTTTTAATACATATTCATTCGTGTGTGCCTTTTATATTTTGCATTGATTTAAAAGCTGTTTCTTCAATGTTTTATAATTATGACCTCATGTAAATCAACTCAGTTGAAAATTTTACATATTCAGATTAATGAGAAAAGATATGTTCATTTAAATTATTTAAAAGTACTTTTTATATGTCCACCATAGTTATGCTCAGTATAAGCGACTACATGGACTCAATGATTAAATGACTGTAACTTAAATGTTCTGTTTAAAATCATGAAGATGATAAGTTATTATATAGACTCAGTGTTTTTGAGAAGTATTTAACTCATGAGGAACTTTTAGTGTACCAATTTGAAATGCTCTAATCAGAGCGTGATTTATTGCTTTTCCCAAAGCATGAATCAAATATTTTGATTGCCTGATAATGTTTTGGTTTCAGCCATTCATATATTTTTTGTTTTTGCTTTATACATTTGAAAAATATGGGTACATGATTTTAATAGGGGCATAAGCCCCAACGCTCACTTGGTTAAAAGCTGAATACAATACTGGAACTCGGGTAATATGTCTTCCCCAAGTTCTCTGGAAAGTTTGCCCCCAGAAATTGCTGTGGTGCATTGAATAGCAACAAATGAAAAATAATGTTACTGCTGGGTTTTGCTTGAGTCTTGTTTTTGCTTGAGACTCCATTTATACATGGCATGAGAGAGCCATCTACAGAAAGTTAAGAAAAGAACTATCTTCAACAATAAGAACAGAAAGTCTGCGGATGTCTGTTAAGGGACACTATTCTCTGGCAACACATTAAACATTCTGTAGTCACAGACTGTTACACAGGATTTGGAGCCTGGAATGGGCTCAGACAATATTAGGCGGCTCTTGGAGAGACTTAAAACCACCTTGTCATAGCAATACAGGACAGCATTCACACTCATGTAAGGTCCAAAAATATCTGATGTCAGACCACAGAGAGCAGGCAGTTACCAAGTGTCTGGGGCAGTGAAGCCAGGAAGCAAGCCATAGGTGTGACCCAGGAAGCCCTGGGCCACCTCAGTTCCTAAAAGGGAGGGGCGTTTGCATTTGTTTTTGTTTGGTTGGTTGGTTGGTTTGGTTTGGCTATTCGTTTGTTTGTGTGGTCGGTTGGTTAATTTATCGCTGAATCCCCATGGGTGAGCTCAGGGCATGCAGTCCAGGTTCAACGAATGTGGGATGGATGAACCCTTGCAGCACATAACAGAAGTGGGTCCCTATCATGCCTACAGCCAGCATGACCCAAAACCTTGACAATTCAACAGGGTAGGCATGACAGCAATGCCAAATAAACGAAAAGCTGTATACAAATAATGCTTGCTCTATAAATACAACATCGAGTTCCATAGTTTTTCTTTCAACCTGACTGTTGTCCCTAAGCCTCTTCTGTGAACTTTACAAGGGCAGAAATAATCAGCACGATGATATTTAATATCAATGAGGGTGAATACTTATTAAGGGTTGTGTGTTTGAGGTAGCAATTATTATTTTGCCTGTTCTACAAATGTTTCATTCAAACAGTGTTGCTTGATGTAGATAATGCATTGTTCAATGTTATGTGTCCCTGGTTTTGGCCATTGTGCCATGGTTATGAAAGATGTTAACGCTCAGAGATGATGGGAGAAGGGCAAACAGAACTCTGTTGTTTTGCAACCTTTTCATAGGTCTGAACATTTTTCAAAATAAAAAATTGTATTAAAAGTATTATTTGAGCACTGTCTGTGGGTCAGATGGCATTCGAGGCCCTGCATACACAGAAGTGAAAAAAAGAAAGTACGTGCTCATGGAATTTAGAAACAGAGACAAGAGAACTTATTCCAGAACCCAAATACATAGTAGTTATGCTAGAGTGCACTCATAAGTCACATACAGAGCATCAAATATGACTGTGCAGGAAACTTAGATCATACAAATAGGATCTGGGAAATAACTGGTATGGATAGGGGTTCATTTATAAACATCATGAGACAGAAACAGCACCAAAATAATTTTGCTTGTATCGAATATCATTTTAAGATTTCTCTTAGCATAAAAATACATAATATTTTTCACTTTTTAGTTTGAAAATTTTTAATCATGCAAAAACACTTGAAATGTTAGTACAATGACATCCTATAAATCTTCCATGTAGTTTCAATAATTTTAACATGTTGCCAAATATATATACATATACCTTTTTTGTTGAACCATTCGAAAAGACGTCATAGATATTTAAACTTCATGAATCTCCAAAGAATGTCTGTTCTCTTATATAACTATAGTTCCCTCATCACATATATGAAAATGAATGATTCTACAATATAACTTAATATCCAGTTTTCATTCAAATTTCTTTCGAATTTCCCCCAAAATGTTAACAGCTACTTCTTTTTTCAAGCAGGGATTTCATCAAGGCTCACACATTGCATTTTGTTGTCTCTTTAATCTCTTTTAATCTAAGATGATCCCCACCATTTCTCCCTATAAAACATAAACCTCCAAAAATTTGGGCTAGTTTTACAGTAGAACGCCCTCACATCCTGAATTTGTTTGTTTCTCATGATGTTGTTCGACTTCCTCCCCTCTTCCCTGTATTCCTTGTAAACTGGAAATCACATTTAAAGGTTTGAATAGATTCAGGTTTAGCATTTGGGCCCCAAATCCTACTAAAGCAACGTTCTATGCCTCTGATCACACCTCATAAGAAGGTATGTGACATCACTCGGTAAAGGCAGTGTTCCCAGAATCGATCTGTTGTCAACATAAACATTCCCCTTTGTCAGTAATAGGTGAATCTGGGGGTGATATTTCCACACTGTTCCAATATAATATTTCCCAAAATCATTGTACTCATTGGTTTTAGCACCTGTTCATGAGTCGTGTCCGAATCAAACATTTCACTGAGGGATGTCAAGTGGTGATTTTCTGATGTTTTATCATCCTTTTACATTTGTTAGCTTTCCCTCTGCCACCACCTCCATTGCCATCCTTCTCCACTCTTTCTTTCTTTCTTATTGCTACGGATCTGAAGATTTTTTTATTCAATGTACTATAATTAATTACTGACGTCTTTTATTTCCATTATCTTAAATTTCTCTAGTAGGAACCTCTTCAAGTTATTCCACCTATTTGAATTCTACCTCATCACTCAACTCCTGTTTCATACCATTTTATCTAGGAAGTGTTTTTAACTGGAAGTAGTAAGTCCTCTGTTCCCTTATTCTGTTCTCTGTTACTTATATCTTCATTATCATAATTAACATGTTTTGTTTTTTAAGTTCTACTCTCCCGGCAAAATTATATAATTCACTGTTATAAGTATAGTCACCATGTCATACATTAGATCCATTAGATCCTCAGATTTTATTCAATCTTACAGCTGAAAGTTTGTACCCTTTCACCAACTTTTTTCTATTTCCCCACCCCCAGATCCTGGCAATTACTTTTCTATTTTTCTGAGTTTGAACCTTCCTCCCTCCCTCCCTTACTCCCTCCCTCCCTTCCTCCCTCCCTCCCTCCCTTCCTTCCTTCCTTCCTTCCTTCCTTCCTTCCTTCCTTCCTTCCTTCCTTTGGATTCCACATATACACGATTCTATGCAGTATTTGTCTTTACCCTCAAGTTCTATCCATGTTTTTGCAAATAGAAGGGTTTCCTTCTTTCTCATAGCTGAATAATATTTCTCTGTGTGTATGTGTATCATCCATCTTCTTTATCCATTCGTCTGTTGGTGGACACCTGGCTTATCCTTCTACCTTATCTTGGTACTATACTGATTAGAGCTTCAAGGGACAGAACTCTCTTTCAAGAGAAAGAGTAATCTCTTCAGGAGTTTTAAAGGTATGGTACTTTTCTAAAACTTCCAGTAGTGTCCTTTCAGAGCTTTTTTTAAGTAGTCCAAGAACTTCAGACTCAAGCACTACACTATTTTCTCACTGGTTCCCCCCACCCGGGCTCCCAGGGGAATTAGCAGGACCAGAAAATGAAGGTAAGCATGTCCTAGTCTCAGTTTTCTGTGACATGGCAAAGCACTTGTCTTGATAACAAGACTTTTTACTCTGGATGATAGAAGAGTCCTCAGTTCCAACCAATTACTGAGCCAACTAAATGCATTTTTTTTAAGTGCTACAATGGATAGTAACCAATTTTAAAGAATAAATTAACATTCCTGCCTTATAGAATTGACTTTCCTCACAGTTAGAATTTAGGTAAATAATTTCTAACAAACACAGGCTGAAATGGCCTTTGAAACTGGCAGGGCGCCATTGTTATCAGTAACAAAATGCTAATGTCTTCTTTTACCCCCGCAAAACCACAAATGACATTTCTCTTCCAGCAATCAGTCATGGACTGTTATCACTACCAGTGCCTTTTTAAACTTAGTCAACAAAACAATAAAAGCCATGGAGCACTCTAAACTTTCCAGAGGGCTTTTAAGTACCTGATTTTATTTTAATCTTCTTCTTAAAAAGAAATGCACTTTTGAACCCAGATCCATCTATTCACCTAACCATAACTTACCTCGTTTTGGATTCCTCACAAGTTTGTCAAATTCAGTGTGTCCAAAAGTCATCAATTCTCCTGGCACCTGGAATGAGTGTCAACACTAGTTGCCAACCTGCCCAAGCCAGACCCCTGATGGCCATCCCTCAAATCGATGTTTCTTTAAGGGGCCCTTCTCCCACACATTCGATCAGCAAAAACAGTTTGCATGTGCTGCCTTTCTCATCTTTTAAGTCCTACCCATATTCTTGCCACATTGTACTTCAAGCTAAGTACTAAGAATGTCCAGCACTGAATCAATCACTGTTCTTCTAAAAGCTCCTCCGTCTTCTCGGTGAATAGAACCACATCTATGAAGCCGTCAGATCTAGAAAACTGCATGCCAATCTGTATCCCTCGTACCTCGCGCAAACCAGACATACAGGTGTGGGTCTCCTTTTCTAGCCCCGCTTCACTGCCTTGCTGATTCCTCATCCTCTATTACCTGAACCAGTTCGATCATCCTTCTCCTGGTCTCTGGCCTCAAGTTTATTCTTCATATTGTTGCAGAATAATCTATCACATGTGTCTCATAATACATTCACCACTTTAAATCACTCTCAAGAGCAGCATAGAATTATTGTTCGAAATCAAATGGAACTAATTTATTGAGGAAGAATTCAGGTTAGGCTCGCTTTGGGCAGGAGACTGTGGGAGATGACCATTAGAGGACAGGAGGGGCACCGCCAATGTGTACTATTCCTTCATGCTGGTGAAGGATACACAGGTGTGACAGATGGGTGAAAAGTCACTGAGCAGTATAGGTATGATGCAGGCACTGCTGTATATACACCTGTTTCTCTTTAATTAAAAAGTTACTAATCACAGAAAAAACAATTGCTTAGCCAGTTATCTTCATATTGGGATGGAGCAACAGCTTCAGTTTTTTATACACCTCTTTCTCATGTCGAGCTTTGTTTTCAGTCATATTCAGAACCCAAAGTGTTCCTTCTGGTCTCAGTAGTTAATCATCAACGACCAGCAGAAAGAAAGGCACAAATTCCTTCCTTTTTATTACGGGTAGTCGGGGCCTGCGGATTTGTTCCCTGTCAATGCACCACCTCGCGGTGAAACATTCTCTCTTCCAATGGGCAACAGTTCATCCCCCCTAGGGGACGATTTCTGTCAGCTGTCTTTCGCCACTGCTCTTGTTTAATGCCTATGTGCGGCAGCTGAGTGAGACAGAGAGACATTTTGGTGTCACTAACAGCAATATGCTGAGGCAGGAACACCAATATGCTGATACAGGCTCAACTCTCTGCCAGCTGGTCTTCCTGTTTGACTCTTCCAGCCTGGCTGAGTTAGAGATAAAAATGGAACCAAATGCTTGAATAGTAATCCAGACACAACAGCAGAGAAACCAGTAGGCAAAAAGATACCTTCTGAGTCAATGGCAGAAATTATTCTGACATTTGGAATTATAGGATCTCAGAACATAAATTTTAGGTGAAGATATGACTTACAATTCTCAGTAGGATTTAATAAAAATCCACACAAACGTTCCCACCAGTTTCGGAACTGTATGAATAGAAAACTCTGCTACATGAACGCTGAAGTTATAGTAATGAGAAAATTAAAGATAATCTCATAAAGCACCTATTAATGATAGAATATGTAGTGCATTATAATATGAAATATTTATGTTATAACTATAGAATACAATATTGTAATTAATTATATATTTGCATTTTTAGTGTCTACCAGGTACTAGGTAAGCACAAGGCATTTTATATACATTATTTTATTTAATGTAGTTTTACATACAGTTTTTATGATGCATTACAATGAAATAAAAAATAGCAAGAAGGTCACCTAAACCCATGCCACTGTTCTTAGAGCTTTTATCTTCTCTACTGCTTTTTGAGTATCTATAAAGTACTACATTGGCAGTTCAATATTCATTATTATAACCACATGCTAAAATATTAACATAATGCACCGAAATACCTAAATCCTGAATCCAGGCCCCCAGGAGCCAACTGTCAGGAAATTTTGCCAAAAATGACTGCTGTTGTCCAGCCAAAAGTAATGTACCCTTATTGCCTAGGCCACCTGTAAGCTGTTTCTGAGAAGTATATTCATATGCATCCCACCTGTCTGTAGAAGACTCAGCTCCAGGAGACCTGGATGCTGAATGATTCAAAATAAAAGCTCTCTGGAGCATGAGACCAAAGGGTAGTCTAGCGGGTGGTTATATAGTTTTGGGAGAGGAAGCAGAGTATCTGACCTAAAGGTATTATTGTGAAGAAAAATGCCTGAAATATAGGGGGAAAAGTAAAGGTGCCAAGGATGGGTAAAGCAGAGACCTTGTTCAGCAGAATACCCTATGCCTTTTCGGGATGTGCTCCAAGTCCGTTTTTCTTCCAGCGTGGTCGCAACGAGGACAAGTGACTGACCTTTGATTTTAAAAAAAGAAAAAAATATTTATTGATTTTAGAGAGAAAGAGAGAAACATCAGTTTGTTGTTCTACCTATTTCTGCATTCATTGGTTGACTGTCGTATGTGCCCTGACTGAGAATTGAACCCACAACCTTAACGTATCAGGATATTTCTCTAACCAACTGACCTACCCAGCCAGGGCAAATGAACGACCTTTGAACAGACAGAAGAGCTCTTTCTAAAAGTACTCTGGCAACTCTAGCTTAGGTTCAGAAATGCAGTCACACTAAATTAAAAATGAATAGTATCAGATTAACAATGGAAGGGGAGATAAAAAGAGGGAAGAGGAAAAACAAACAGATACTGGCTGGCACCAAAATGGAATGGAGACAAAAATGAAAATAAATAAAAAGGTTTACCAAGTGCACTAATGTTGTCAAACATCTTACTTTCTTGCCATCTCTCTGCCCCCTTCAATATCTCCATCTGAAACAATACACACAAAAAACTCATTTTCTATTTGATATGCTACTTAAACTGCCTCCATGTTTCTTTCTTCTTTACCAGAATTCTACCTTCCTAATTTTAGAGCTGAAATGTTTACTCAGAAGCAGATGAGAGGGTCAATGGGAAGAAGGAATTACTCTGGTCTTTCTCTAGGTGGGCAAGACTGATCAAGTTTGGGGTTTTGAAATGAAACAAATTGTTATTTGATTATATTAAGATCAGATCAGTTGCTTGGTCAGGAGAATTTTCTAACCAAAATTACACAAATGATGTAAATTTTCTTGGCTCATGATACTTGATACAACTAATTTTAGACAGTGATTTTTAGCACTTGCAGCTGCAAACACAACAGATTCAAGATAATAATCAACGCTAAATTTTAATATTTAGTTACTTTTCAATCAGTACTTTTAACTAATGGCCTTTTTCTTTTGTTTTAACTTACTGCCATTTGATCTTCAAAAGCATCTTCAACCAATTAAACACACATTATATCACTTCCATTAGGCTGGAAGAAGTCTACTTACAGCAGACAGTCCATTTCCTGATATTGCCTTACAAATTTTCCTCTAGCTGCTAGAAGTTCACTCCCTCTAATTTCCAAGCTAATTCATTGCCTCAAAATGAAACATTGAAAGTAGAAAGGATAGAGGGTGTAGCAAACACAGCCAGTTGTCTACACAAATCACATCACTTCCTAATTCCTCAGTAGCAGAGCTTGATTTTGTTGGGGGAATCAGGGAAAATGTGCCCGGCAATAAAATTACATTGCCCAGATTCTCATCATGCAAGTGGTGGCCAGGTGGCAGAGAACTAGTTAATGAGAGGCAGAGGAAGTCATTTGCTTCCAGGAAAGTTTATTAAATATAGCCAACTCAATTTGCACCCTGTGCAAGAGCGTCTTAGTGTATGTGTTCTTTTGTGACTTGCCTTTCCACTGACATTGTAATTTTGAGATTCATCCATGTTTATCTAATAGCTGTGACTCATTTACTGTCACTGCTGATTAGCATTTCCTTTTACAAATAAACCACAATTTATTTTGTCATTCTGTTTCAATGGACATTTGAGTTGTGTCCAGCTTTTTGTTATTATTACCAACAATAATTCTATAAGCTTTCTTGTATAGGTTTCCTGCAAAACTTTTTCTAGAGCCAGAGGTTGGCATACTTTGGCCCATGACCCAAGTATGTATAGTTTATGAGTTTAAAACATTTTTTATATTCTTTTAATTTAAAAGAGGAAAAGCAAAAGAAGAATGATATTTTATGATGTGTGAAAATAGGAAATTCAATGTCTATAGATAAAGTTTTGGCAGATAAACTCACGTCATTTGCTTAGGTATTGTCTGTGGCCGCGCAAATGTGATGATGGCACAGAGGCGTCGACGTCATCTATACTTCCTTCAAAGCATGGTCACTGCACCTATTCTGTGAGGCTTTTGATCAGATGGCCTCCTCCTTTAATTCCTGTCAGATTTATTGTATAGTGCCAGTCCATTATATCTTGTCAATAAAACTAATCATAATTTACTGTCTATAACTTCTCAACCACAGGAAACAGTTGCATGGGTTTGAGACCACGTTTCATGACACAAATGTGAGGCAGCTGCTCTACAAATGCTTATTTTTTTACTGTTGATGATCATGATAGCACTTTTCAGATACTTCCCTAGGGACTAAAAGAATTTGGCAGCTTCGCAAAGTGCTAGATTTAAACTCAGGAAATAATTTTAATGAGAAAATTCAGTAAAGTTGTTTGTTGATGTGTTTATTTGTTCAGTAAGATTTCATAAAGATTTATCATCTTCTTCTGGACTTCCACAGAATTTTATCAATTTTTGTCCGTAATAATTTATTGGTATATTTCCTATGTCCTTACTAGGTTCTAAACTCTTTGAAGACATTAACCATTTTATTCATCTCAGTATTTTCCCCAATATACGCTACAGTCACCTTCCCATAAATGATATACAGTATATTTAGAATAGATTAATGAATTTGCACATAACTTTACTAACCTCCACTAGAAGATGCAAAAGCAGAAATGTTTCTTTGTCTTCCACCAACATGTTTCCAGCTTATGTGTTTTGTTAAAGAAACAAAACAAATGCATGATTATAAAATACTGACCACATATACAAGTATAGGCGATTGTTGCTAAATAGCAGATTTCAAGCTCTTATATTATCCTAAATGATGATTTAAAATTATATATCTCGCACAATTTAATAAACTACACTCGAAAAGTTTTATCAAATTTACCTGGAGTTAGACATTTGTGAGGCATTTGTAATCTATTTTAAATAAAATACACAAACTTACAAAAATCAAATTTACTGACACTAAAGTAAATGAAACTAATCCATTGCTCATTTGGTCATGATTTTGGTAAAATTTTGTCTAGGGGGTTTTTACATAAATATCCAACTTCTACACTGTTGAAATGAACAGTAGGACACTTGAGTATATTTAAGATAAAGTTAAAAGTTAGAATAGGATCTTTCTTGTAGTAAGGAAAACCTTGAAGCCCTACAGGGTGATAGTTTTAAAAAGCCATTTCATCTGTGAGACTTTACTTAGGTGGAGAAAATTAAACTTTTATTATATTACGTGATAATTTGGCAGTAACTTTATCCTCACATAGCACCACTATTTTCATTAAACAAATATAGTGCATGCTGAATCCAAAAAATTTCAAGATGATTTATTCTATTAAACACAATATTCTTATTATAAAGAACTTATTAATCACTTCTTCCACGTACAATGAAAACTGCTATCATCATCAACTTTTATTCATATTACCCCAATATGAATAACTTTGAATAACATTTTACTAAAAAGTACTACAATTGTGTCCTTGAATTACATTCATTTCATAGCTAATCTGTGCTCAAGGGTTATCGATAATGAATGTTAAAATGCTTACTGCTCCACTAACTTGAATGACCTTTGCCGAGTTACTCAATATTTGCATTTTAATTTTTCTGTTGGTACATAGAAATGACATATAAAAGAGACCTTAATGTTGGTTCGAAACTTCTGAAGTTCCCCTGGTGAAATCTGAAACTGGACCCATACACAGAGGGCAAAGAGAGACCCAAGAAAGAGGCAGGCCACTCCAGATTGGTCGGTGGCAGGTTTAATAAACAAGACAATGCATATACAAGGCTTGTCTTGGGTGGCCAGCTGTAAGACAAGTAGCTCTTTGTACCCGCCACCAGAACCTTACGAGTTTATATACAGAGGCTTTAACAGGGTTCAGTCACATGTACAGCCCAGATTGTCTCAATAATGTCACTTTCTCCTAGTGTGGGAAATATGATGGAATGTACAGTGTATTCCAAGGACAGGAGTCGGGGAAGGAGCCTCTGGATGCCCAGGTCCAGCTCTCAGGTCAACCTGCAGTGACATCCTATCTTAATGACCTCTCTTAAGCCTTAAGTATCGTCCAGTCCTACTCTTTCTTTGTCCTGCAGATAAGGAAACAAGCCCAGGGATGACCAGTTTTAGGAATATTTCAAACCCATGTAGATTTCTAGGAAAATACTATGTAAGCCAAAATGTATAACGATTATGTAAATAAATGACACCTGAATTAAGTTAATTCTCTTTAAAAGAGAAATGTAGCATTCCTCACTATTCTGAACTCACATTTCCTAGAATGTATATTATCATATGTTTTACTAGTGCCATTTAATAGTATATTTGTGTGACTTTTGATAGGGAAATCATTTCTTAAAGATTTGCAACCCGGCAGGTAAATGCTAACGTTTAAGATATTCATTGTCAATACTGTATTTCCTTTATCCTTCAATTTCAATCAAAAGTTCATTCTAAAAACAAGTGGAAATGAGGAGTTAATTAAAGCAAATGCTTGTGAAAAATTCATAATACATTTTCTGTTATGCTCCATGGATAGAAACGAAGCTTACTCATCTGCCTTAGCTTTCTGCCTACCTATCCAGAAAACAAGGAATCTTCAATATTTATCGAGCCCCAATAACATACACTGTGCTAGGTTCTGCAAGGGATGCTAAAAATGAATAAGGCATGAGCCCTCGGGAATATATCATCTCTAGTAGGAGGAAATAAATAAGTACTGTATTCAACTTCTAAAGTGAGAGTTATAAGTGGTATATGACAGTTAAAATAAAGAGCTTACGAGAATTGAAAGGAGGGGTAGATCATACCGAGTAGGAGAAGCCAGAAAAAGGAGGCTAAACTTAGGAAGGTCCAAAGCAAGGTCTTCTAAGGAAAGGTTATACACTAAGCCGGTGAGAAGAAATGAAACAGTGAAGTGCAAACGTTTTGGCAACTTGGAGATTCAGATTCCCTATAGGGCAAAGGAAGTAATGGGAGAGAATAAAATGAATCAGTGCATCCCCTAAAGTATTTTTCCCAGCTGCTGCTTCTTTTTACGATGTATTTTAATATTTATAATAAATTTACTCTCTTCTAAATAGGAAAAACAATCATTCCTGACTAGGAGCCAGAATTTTGAGGCTTCACCTCTACCTAGTTTAAAAACAAACAAAAAAACAAAAAACCGCCTAAATTCTTTGCTCGTTGAATCATATGTACTGGAAAACCAGTTAACTCTGTTGCAAGGTTTTGTCTTTGATCCTGATGTAGCGAAATGCACAAGCTTTGAGGTCAGCCAGTCCTTGGTTGAAACAGACTCAATCACAGTGGCAACTATTAGTTTTCTATGCATTTCACCTGCAATCCTCTGAACCAGCCCTTCCCGCTCTTATCAAACTCTAATGTGCACAAATATCACCTGGGCATCCTGTTAATCTGGGGATTCAGATTCAGCAGGTCTGGGGTGGGACCTGAGATTCTGCATTTCTAATGAGGTTACAGGAGATGCTGACGCTGCTCATCTGTGTGGACCACTTTTGAGTACAAAGGCTAGAAGCACGGCCCCCGTCCTCAATTATCAGCATCACCTGGGAGTTCATTAGACGTGAAATGCAAACTATGGGGCCCCACCCCACATCCATTGAATCGGAAACACCGAGAGCAGGCCCAGTACCCTGCGTTTCAACAACCTTCCCAAGTCAGGTCACTGTTTTTCCAACAGGATTACAACAATCTAACCACCGGAGAATGGGAACTGGGAGTGTTAAGTGCTACTGATGCCCAAATCTCAACCCCTGAGATTCCGCTCTAACAGGTGTGGTCTTGGCGTCCGGCTTTCGAAAAGCTCTACCAGGTGACTCCAATACGCAATAAATTCGAGAAACCCGTGAGGTCGGTGCGTGCGCGTCGATAGGCCTTATTTTCCTCAGGTGTCAGTGAGGATGAGTTCCATGCTGGTTCACGCCTTCGCTTCCAGATCTTGGTCCCTCCAGCCAGCCTTGGTCGGCCACAGTCGCATGCGATCTCAGGGAGCCCACCTCCCCGCCCCGTGCCCCGCCGCTTCTCGCCGGTAGCCCGAGCATCAGCCCCGCGGCTCTCCATTCCGGCGCCGCCCGCACCTACGTGGCTCGGGTCTCGCCCGGGTCAGCCCGCGGGGGGCACTGCCGGCGCCGGAGCTGGGCGCGCATGCGCCCGGTACACGCCAGGCCCCGGCCGGAGTAACGGACTCGAGCTCCCCCCACCGGAAGTGGGCGACGGCGCGTCGGGAGGAGCCGGCGGTAGCGTGGCGGCTGCGGGGTTTCGGCTCCAGCTCCGAGCGGCTCGCGCTTCCCTCTCCGCGTCATGGCAAAGGCCGCCAACGTGGTGCGGCTGCTCGTGGGCCACACGGTGCTGTGGCTTTGGCTGCTGCGCCCCGAGACGGCCTCCGCGACCAAGGCGGTGACGGCTCGCTTGGCCGCGAAGTGGCCCGAGACCCCGCTGCTGCTGGAAGCCAGGTGGGTGCGGGCTGGACCCTCTGCCGAGCCCATCGCGGAGGAAGGGCCCAGCGGGGCTGGCGGTGCGGTGGGAGCCTGGCGGCCCCCCGGAGGCGTCCTGGCACCGCCGCCCCCGGGCACCCTCGTGCGGGACCCTCGGAGCATCACTCCAGCCCTGCTGCCCGGTGCGATTGACTTGCAGTTCCTTTTTCCGCCGCGGTTAGTTACTTTGCCTCGCCTGCGGTCTTTAAAACTTCGGGACCTTTGTTGGATTCGTTTGAGTTTTATTAGTATTTGCGAAGGAAAATAAAAAGGAAGAATGGGTGGTAGAATGTGGCGTGTAATGCAAGTACTTTAATGAACGTGGGCAGCTCTTTTCGGGAAACCGTTCTCCAAGCACCTAGGTAGGCTTCCTGTGGACGAGACAGCCTCCCTCGTTAGGAGTGCTTTCCGAATCTCCTCCAATGAAATTAGTTTATAAGGTACCGCTTACTGTGTAGAAACAAAACGCGTAGCTATTAAATGTTGCTCTTAGTATTCCAGTAAACAGAATTTGAACGTTCTCTAGCCAGCAAGAAGTTTTAATGCCAAGTGCTCTTGTCATTTCACCCCAGCAACAGCTTATGACCCTGAAAAGAAACTCTGTCACCCCCCCCATTATATTACATATGCGAGATGCTAAAATAGTTCTTTTTAATTGAGGTGTAATTGACATACAGCATTATATTAGTTTCAGGTGCACAACATGATGACTTGCTAATTTGTCTTGTGAGCACCACAGTAAGTCTGGTAAACGTCTGTCACCATCCATAGTTACTGGGTTTGCCAAAAAGTTCGTTATATTTTTTTCTGTAAAATAAAAGACACAGTTTTCATTTTCACCACTAACTATTGATTTGGGTATTTTAGTATGTTAGCTATCTCTGGCTCTTGGCTTCTAGTGGGTAGAAGCGGTGCCACTAAACATCTTCTAAGTGTAAACCAGCCTGACAACAAAGAATTGTTTGACCAAAATCTCAATACTACCAAGAAACTTCGCAAACCACTTTTGACACGTTCAATCAGTCACAGCACCTTCTCCATACAAAGCACAAATCTTCTTGTGTGTTTCAGTTGTGTTTTTACCTTTCTTGAAATAATAAAGAATAACGCACCAAAAATGTGTATTTTCTTCCATCTTCAATATGAAAATGGCTGCACAAAAGTTCATCGATTTTGATGGATTTTTTTAATGCATGCTGGTATGACAGCTGTCACAGTACAATCTAACAAAATTGTTCCGAATGAAGTTACAGACATATAGGCACTGCTAGAGCCATCATATGGAAAAAAGTAAACGAACTTTTTATACTAGTTTTCATTTTGTGAGGAAGCTCCATACTCTTTTCCGTAGTGGCTGCACCAGTTTACATTCCCACCAGCCCTGTGCCAGGGTTCCCGTTCCTCCACATCCTTGCCAGCGTTTATCCGTTGCCTTTTTGGTGGGAGCCACTGTGCAGCAGGTGTGAGGCGGCATCGCATTGTGGTTTTGATATGAGTTTTCCTGATGATTAGTGAAGTTGAGCACCTTTTCACATCCTTGTTGGCCATCTGTATGTCCTCCTGAATTGCTTGTTTTGTTTCGGTTTTTGATGTTGAGTTGTATGAATTCTTTATATATTTTAGCTATTAACCCCTTATCAGGTACATGATTTGCAAATATTTTCTCCCATTCAGTAGGTTGATGGGAGAAACCTACGGAATGGTTTCATTTTGTTGATGATGTCCTTTGCTGTGCAACGGCTTT
Source organism: Mormoops blainvillei (assembly GCA_004026545.1). Taxonomy (NCBI): domain Eukaryota; kingdom Metazoa; phylum Chordata; class Mammalia; order Chiroptera; family Mormoopidae; genus Mormoops; species Mormoops blainvillei. Next base: position 53,273 of record PVJD01008136.1, on the reverse strand, counting down.
GTAGTTTGATGTCGTGCCACCTGTTTATTTTTGCTTTTGTTGCCTTTGCTTTTAGTACCAAATCCAAAAAGCATCATGGCCAAGATCAGTGTTAAGGAGGTTACCACTAATCTCTGCTGCTAAAATGTGAATTTAAGGGGTCAGGAGTATTTCTTATTCGTGTTTATTTTGCAAAGCACTATGCGTGGAAGGAGGTGCTCAGTAAATACAGCAGGACCTCAAATGGCATCGTTTTGTTCAACATGGTTTTGTTATAAAGTCGATGAGAAAAAAAACTTCATTGCTGGCTGGGGCCACTGTCTGCATGGAGTTTGCACATTCTCTGGGGACTCTGGTTTCCTTCCGCATCCCAAAGGTGTGCACGTTAGTCGAGTGGGTGTTTCTCCACTGTCCACGGCTGAGGGAGCCTGGCGGGGTGTGAATGTGCCCTCTGACGGAAGGGACTCCGGGCCGGGCTTGGTTCCTGCCTCGCTGCCTGAGCCGCCAGGATAGGTTCTAGACACCTGGGGTCCTGACCTGGAGTAAAAAGGGTGGGGAGATAGCTTCTTATTTTTATTAATCTTTCTTAAATATATGTATAGCTCATATTTATTTCAGTGTTTAATATTTAGAAGTGTTTTGGGTCCTTGTTGAGAAGTTTGGTGGTGTTTCTGTGACCAGAAATATGTCATTGGCACTTAACTCTCATTTATAGCAATTAAATTGGTTTAGTGATATGTCACTTCACTTGAAGTTGCAGTTTCCAGGAACCAGTAGACAACATCGTTAAGGGCTCACTGTATCAGTTTAGATGTGACAAGAGTATTTCTTATACACTTGTTTTCCTCAGTGTTCAGTGACCAGGAGTAGGTGCTCAGTAAAGCTGATTCAGTGGAGAGACCATGCGTAAGGTAGCGTATACTTCAAACCGCTGCGAATTACCTCTGTAATATATCTTACCGTGGAAGCCGGTCTCTGCTTAGATAATTCAGACAGGATGCTCAGTGTTCCCATATGCGCCTGCTTGTTTTATTTATATATATATATATATATATACACACACACACTTTTTCCTCATATTTTTAATTCAGCATAAATATTTGCCCGCTTTGAGCATGGCTGTATCATGGACACTGTGTCAGAAACAAGGGTGAATGAGGCATGTCCCCTGCCTAAAGAAATTTATAATTTGCTAAAGGTGGTTATAGGCTGATGAGACTAAATTTTTACAATGCATGTACCATAACTTATATGTCTAAACTGCATTTATTCCACTAGTGTTACTCGTGGTGAAAATTGTTTGTAATTCTACTTATAACTACTGTATATTCTTTAGTATGGGGTGTCCAACCTTTTGGCATCTCTGGGCCACACTGAAAGAAGAGGAGTTGTTTTGGGCCACACGTTAAATACAGCTGTGACATATAATAAAAAAAAACTCTGTTTTAAGTAAATTTACGATTGTTTGTTGGGCTGCATTCATAGCCATCGTGGGCCACGTGCAGCCCGCAGCCCGCGAGTTGGACACCCCGCTTTAGTGTGTATAAAAGTCTCTGTAGTAGAATTTTTTGTGGAAACATTATTTGGAGCCAAATAGTATATAAACCAAGTGAACAAATAGGAAATGCCAGGGGTTTTTTGTGTGTGTGTGTTTTGTTTTGTTTTGGTTTTGGTTTATCCCTTTTTAAAATTTAACCAAAGGTAGTATCTTTTGGAAAGTGAGGAACTAATTTAGATGACTCCCAAGGATACTTGGTTCTCTGAGATTAATGATGAGTTACTGGCAAATTGTCCCTGAAAATATTGGGTTGGCCATAAAGTTTGGTTTTTCCTGTAAGATGGCTCTAGTAATGCTTAGTTGTCTTTACCTTTTTTGAAACAATTTTGATAGGTTGTATTGTGACAGCTGTCATATCAGCGTACATTTAAAAAAAGTCAGAATTGGTGAATATTTGTGCAGCCATTTTCATGTTGAAGATGGAAGAAAATACACATTTTTGGTGCATTATTCTTTATTATTTCAAGAAAGATAAAAACACAACTGAAATACTCACACGCACACACACACAAGATTTGTGCAGTGTATGGAGAAGGTGCTGTGACTGATCAAATGTGTCAAAAGTGGTTTCTGAAGTTCTGTGGTAGAGGTTTCTACCTCATGGACAGTGCTCCATGGTCGCTTAGATCAGTTGAAGTTGATAGCGATCAAATCGAGACATTAATTGGAAACAATCAACTTTCTATCACATGGGAGATAGCTTATGTACTCAAAATGTCCAAGTCAATAAGGTTATTGCTGAAAATGAAAAATATGTCTTATGGAAAAACCATACAGACCTTTTGGCCAACCCAATAATTCCTGAAGAGTTCCAAAAGTGCTTAGAGCAGTGATATATATTGAGGGAATAAGTACGAGTGACTATTTTCTTAAGGTGATCACTTCGAAGGTCATATTTCGGTGTATAAGTTGTGGCATGTGGAAGAAGCCTTTTTCCTGTGGTCGCACAGCACATGAGCATGTCCGTAGTTGTTTGGTGAAGTCAATTAGGTGTTGGGGTTGCACCCTAACAACCCTGGTTTTTGCCATCCCTGCCCTTTTCAGGTTGCATCCTGTTTAGTGTTCCAGTTGTTTAATCTGCTTTTAGGTTTTTTGTTTGTTTTGTTTTGTTTTGTTTTTGCCATTGTGGCTTGGGCACCATTAATAAAAGTTGTTTTGAACTTATTGCTATAAATCCCTGTGCTTGCCATGTTTATGTTGACAGATTAATCAGTTTTTTTTCCACCTCCTTTTCTTCATTTAGTGAACATATCAGACTCATACGAATTAGTTACTCTGCATGTGTCTTTGATGTTTTAAATACTTTCCATTTATGTTAAGCATTAGTTTAAGTTTACTAAGGTGAGAGAAAGGTAAGGTGTGTGATAACAAAGAATTTGTGCCATCTGTTTGGTGACTGTTTCCTTTCTAATTTAAATAGTTAAACCTATTTGTTTCAGGGGTCTTATGCTTTGTTCTATATAGGACTGAATAACCTTTTACTTATTTCATTATTTCCAAAAGATTTTGTAGGGCTTGGGTCATTTTTTCATACTTAGCCTCTGTACAAAAATGAAATTTTCTTAGGGCTTCAAGGTCACATACCTTATGCAATACACCAACTTCCTGTTAATATTTTTATTAAGATATTGCCTGTTTTAAATAATAAAATGATTGTCTAGACAAATAAGTAGCTAATTAAAAATATGTGTAACTTTAAAAGTGTTCATAAAGCCAATTTTTGTGAAAGTCTTATTTTTATTCTTTTTTTACTTTTTACCTTAAAAACACTTTTTTCATTACTTTTAAATTATGCTTCTTAGTGCTATTTCACTTGAAGAAAATAAATTATCCATATTTTAATTGTAGCTAATAATGAGGAAAAGCCCAAAATAATTTCTTATGCTGTTTGTTTGGTCATGATTACGTCCTTGTAGTTGAAAATGACACATCAGGAAGGACTCATCCATTTGTTCTCCTTCTGCATTATGGTAAATGGAAATCAGTAACTTGACATTAATTTTTGGAGGTTTTGTTTTTACTGTAAGTTATAATTGGTTCTAAAGTATGGTTTATAGTATCTAAACCATTTTTTATTTTCACCTATTAACTGAGTACTTTTATTTTTTAATAGTGAATTTTTGGCAGAAGAAAGTAATGAAAAATTTTGGCAGTTTTTGGACACTGTAAAAGAATTAGCAATTTATAAGCAAACAGGTACGTGTTGTGCATATTTTAACTGGTAAGATTTGTATTTACGTGTGCATGTTGGATATGATTAATGCCAGAGGTTATGTGTAAATGCTTAATGGGATTAATAAATCTGAATATTAAATTTGAAAAGATGTTTTAATGAAAACTTTTAAGCATTCATTTACAGAAATATAAGGCTTTAATAATTTATTATATGAAAGCTCATATAATTACCAGTGTTTTCATATTGCATTATAATCAAGAAGAAATAGAAATTGTTTAATTATGGTTTTCTTTTTACCTAGATTTCTTTGAAATACTATTTGTTTTGTATCTAGTAATACTGATTTTTTTTTTTTTTTTTTGCCAAAACATTCTTATGCTCTTCAAGAGATGTTCAGTACTTTCTGTGAAAAGTCAGGGAACCTGCCCAGGATGACGTGGCACAGTTGGTTGAAGCATTATCCCATACACCCAAAGGTCGTGGGTTTAATTCCTGGTCAGGCCACGTATCTAGGTTGTGGGTTCAATCCCTACGACCTACATATGTGCATATGGGAAGTAACCGATTGAAGTTCCTCTCTCACATCGATGTTTCTCTTCTCCTCCTTCCTCTCTCTCTAAAATCAATAAATACATATTTAAAAAAAGAAGAAGAAAAAAAATCAGGGAAGCTATGTGCTTTCATTTCACTCCCTAGAAAATGGAGCTAGACATTCCTACTTTTTAAATGTATATGGAAGTGCGTATCTATATATATAAATATATCTGTAGCATGAACAGGTGTTTATTAATGGGATTTTTAGGGAAGGTCAGTAGATTTAAGATACTGAATTTACGTTTTAGCAGCAGAGGCTAAAGGTTACTTATTATTATAAAGAATCATTACGTTCCTGTTTGCGAAGAATAGAATAAATGATATTAACATGGACTCCCTTAACAGGGAATTTTTTTAGCCTTTTAGACACAGAGAAAGCGTCTTACTACAGTAATTAGTTTATGATTTTATTCTTGAGTAAATTGAAGATAAACAACAGTTTTGAATGTTAAGTGTTCATTTACTGGAGGCTTATTTGGTTCATGTGGTGGTAAAGTTCAACAATGTTGTGATTTTATGAGATAGGTTTTAAAAAATAGAGCAATCATGCCTTTAATGATATTTTTAACTGAATTTTTTTCCAAAAGCAAGTAATTTACTCTTTCAAAAAAACTTGACCTTCAGTTCATTATTTAGTAATCACTTGAGTCATAAATGAAGCTAAGCACTGCTTTAGATACTGGGAATATAAAGATGAATAAATGTGGCGTGTTACTTGGACCTCCATAATATTACAATGCAGGAGACACCCAAACAGCTAAGTATGCTCTTAGGTGCAAAGAGCTTTCATAGGGATACAAGGTAGCATATAAAAAAAGGTACCCAATCAGTATGTCAGCGAGACCAGGACAGCGTTTGCGACGGTAAGTGTGGGAGTTGAGTTTGGATGACAGGATGTAGCCAGGTGGTGAAGAGGGGAGAAGAGAGGAGAACAGACAGGAGTGGAATGCACGGAGGAACTTTTACCACTTGGAGTATGTTTTCAAGTCATTGGGATATTGTTGGCTTTGTCTTTGTCCTGGTATTTTTAGTTTTGCTAATCAGGGTAAAAAAAAAAAAAAAAGGGCTAGAATAATTATGTCAACTTTTCATAATAGTTAGAAATCCAACACCACTTTTTCTGGCCCTCACCTAAAGTCCTCAGTATATCTATCCCAAATCTGTTGTTCTTACTACATGCTTTATGCCCTATTCAGTGCCATTTTTTTTCATTAAAAAAACAGCCTTGTAAATTACTCTTGTAAATTTGAATTCTCATTTCAAGTTGCTTAGACACATCAGCATATTTTATACCTAAACGAAACAGTGTACCTGGGCAACCCAGTGGCAGAATATTAAAAAGTGGGAATATAATATAAGCTCAGGAACAGCTCAGTTCTACTTCCAGCTTATATCGTAGGAGGTCTGTGTCAGGGCGGAACTCTAAATAAATTGTATTAAATAAGAATTGCTAACACTGAACATATAATTCTGTTGAGCTCATTTATTACAGTGACTCCAATGCGTGTGTCACGTCATCGCTGCCCTTGTCAGGTGTGGGAAAGAATGTTAGTATCAGTAATTAAATATGTTGACAACTAACAGATTTTACAGAATTTGTTTTCAAGATGTTATCCTAGAGGAGACATTTTAAATCCTCGGTTACTTGTAATTTTTCAGGTTGTTGAATGTTCATGAGACTCTCTAAATACCCTTGAGAATAATTCTAGTCATCTACTTGCTTAAAGGAGTTATAAAAATTGAACATTTTAACACTTTGAGTTTAGGTGCTAATTTCGTGCCATTTAATGAGAACACTTTACATTACGTACCAGCAAATTAAGATCTTTTAATCATTGAATTGCCTGTTTTTTGGAACATTTTATATGGTTCTGCCACAGAGTTTTGTATTTATTTATGCCTCAAGAGTCAAGTGGCATGATTGAGCTCACCTATGTAGTTTTGTATGGTGAGTTGAAAGTGTCAGTGAAGGTTTACCCAACTCCAAAGTCCCTATTTATTTTTACTTTTTCATGTGTTCAGCACGTAAGAATCCCATTCTCAAAGTCCTCGAAGATTTCAATGGTTTCTACACTGAAGTTGCTTTTTGTATTTTAATGGAAAAGATTTTCAGAAAATGTTACGATATTCCTAACTCAGTTACCTGTAACTGAGAACCAGGTTTAGAGTAGGAAGGTGGGTGCAGTTCAGGTGTGTCGCACTTGAAATGCTTGTGGAATATCCCAGTGAAAATATCCCATAAGCTGATATGAGTAAGAGACTTAGGCCACATGGCTAGGACAGGTTTAGGCTAAAGAGTGGAGTTTGGGAGGTAAGAGGGTCATTGAAGTTCTAGGGAGAAGGTGTAGGAGGAAAAAAAGTAGGTCGCCAGGGCAGAGCCCTGAATAGCACCAGCGCGGAATGGACAGCCAGAGGACGAAGGCGCGCAGCAGAGCCCGAGGAGTGCCCGTGGGGCCGGCGGCAGCCTAGCAAGCGCGATGTCATGAAAGCCAGGGGAATGCTAAGTGGTAAATGATAGATGTCATCAAATGCTGCGGGCAGATCAAGTAATAGAAATATGAGGCTTTTATCAACAGAAAAATTATTGTGACATTGATAGAGCCATTTCACTGGTGTAATAACCAAAGCTACAGTAGGCTGAGTTGCGAATAGATGTTGAGTATGTAGAAATAAGAATTAGGTCTTTCAAGATTGACTGTGAAGTGACTAAGATGACTCAGTAGCTGACTGTGGCGGTTGCTACTGCTTCATTTTTGTTTTTTAAGATGAGAGTGATGTATGTATATTGCCAACTGGCAAAATTCAAGTGAAAGATGAAGTTGCAGATAAAGGAAGGATATCAGAAGGGCAGAATCATGATCAACAAGTTAGTTGGTGAACATGGATTTAGTTATTTTGAAACATCAGCTGAAATAGTCCAATGCATCCATCTCATGATTGAGATAAACTTACAAGTTAAGTCTAAATTACAGATGTTTGCTTTCTCTAAACCTCTGAATCCTACGCCTGTCACTACAGTAGAGACGACCTTACCAGTGACCTTGACAAAATTTGATGCCTGTTGTCAGGCACTACTCACATTTGTTTCTGTTGACTCTCTCTTTTCATTGGTGACCAATCCCCTGTTGACTAATGTAGTCTTAATATGTTATTCATTAATTACAGTTTACATTCAATATTTTGTATTCAGGTGTACAGCATAGATGTTAGACATTCATACACTTTACAAACTGTTCCCCCTGGTATTTTCAGTACACACCTGGCATCATACATAGTTACTGCAAGATTCCTTTTTAACACGTCACCTCTCCTCTGATGTATTTTGTGTTGCTTTTACTGTTGAAGGTGAGTCTAAACTTGCATTATTTATTTTTATTTTTGGGTGGAAATGCACCATAACTTCCAGAGAAATAACTTATAGGTTGTTAAAAAAAGGTAGGAGAGAAGGCGTGTACCTGTCCTCCTGTGAGGATTCTTTAAAAGAACTAGATGAGCAGAGGCGCGCTCTACGCAGCGTGCCAGGCCTGCCTTTCCCCGCCCCCTTCCCCAGGTCCGTTTTCCTGCTTCTCTCTCTCCAAAGCTCTAAGGGCCCTTCTTTGCCTCTGTAGATTGTTTCCTGAGCCATTTCTTCTATGGCTCACTTCTATGCCTGTGACCTTCTAAATAATTTTTTTTTCTTTTTTTCATTGAATTTGTTGGGGTGACATTGGTTAATAAAATCATATCGGTTTCAGGTGTATGACTCTATCATATACCATCTGTATTTTGTATTATGCGTTCACCACTTCTATCACCATTTATCCCCACTTTACACTCTTCTATCCCGCTCCCCCCCCCCCCCCGCCACTCTGGTAATCACCATACTGTTGTCTGTGTTCATGAGTAAGTTTTTTTTTCTATACTTTATTCCTTCACCTTTTACACCCAGCCCCGCAGCCCCCCTCCCCTCTGACAGCCGTCAGTCTGTTCTCTGTCTCTGAGTCTGTTTCTGTTTTATTTATTTTGTTCATTGGATTCCAAATATGAGTGAACTTTTGCTCGTAAAAAAAAAGGACTGAATTAATAAAGTATTATTGCATATATTGAATAGACCCATTCAATTCTTAAGTATTGATTCTTGAAATTTATTGAATGCCTATTTTGTATGCCAGGAGTAAAAAGATACAATTGAAAGTCTAGAAAAGATTTCTGTTTTCATAATTTGTAGCTTCATGGGAAGAACATCATTAAACAAATAACTATACAATTAATTTTCAATTACACCTTTGAAAATTGAACTGGAGATAGTGCAGAGTCCTGTCAGAGTGTATAACAGGATCTAGACTTAGGAAGTCAGGGGAAGCTCTTTCCAAAACAGATGGTATTTAAGCTGAGGTTTGCTGAATAGGAATTATCCAAACATGCACGTCTACCCTGTTGCATTTCATGCCGGAGGAATAACATGTGAAGCCCGGGGGTTGCTGGCCTCCTCTTTCTTTAGATACTGTCTGGTAGTTCCATACAGGTAGTAATGAAGTGGCGAGTGATCCCCTCACCACTGTCTGATTTTGTTCACAAATATTCTTAGTCTTCATCTTTGTATTCTTAAGTATACATAAGTTTCTGCTACTTGATGTGTTGGCTTCAGTGACGTCCTTTTTCTCCCAGCTAATGTTTATGAGGAATCACTGAGCTTACTTTACTTTCCACTTAGTTTTCCCTTTGTTGCATTGTTGTTGGTGGGTGGTATGTTGTTCTACATTGCCAGAGCATACAGCATTTACAGAGTCTTCTGTAAATCTTAAGTCCTTAATAAGGCTTATTTCTGTAGTTAAATACATTCGGAACTCAGCATCAAATTTTGTGCTGTAGTTTCTCCAGTTATTTCTTGGTTATATACAGTTTGCTCTCTAGTTGATGCCTCATAGATATCTCTTGGGAATAATGGCCTTGAGTTCTCCACATAAGTGTTTGTGTGAATTTTATACTTATATTTTTAACTTTAGATTCTCAAAGTTTTACCCAGAAATGTTGCAGTGCTGATTATTGTGTCTTTTTTCTTCGATATGTATATTCATTATTCCTTTTAATTCTGGAGAGTTTTCTTGGACTATAGCTTTCTTTATTCATTCTGTTTTGGTCTCTTGATTTTCTGCTTTAGGGCTACAGTTATACATATTGTAGGTCTTCCTTGCCTGAGTGCTGTATCTGTCATTTACTCTTAAATGTTTTGGGGTTTTTTTGTTTTTTGTTTTTTGGTATTCTCCTCTTTTTTAAAAATTTCTGTTTGTCTTCACATTTCCCCTGCTTCTTCTCTCTGTCTCTTATTCTGTTTTACATGGCATCTTTTTACTCTTTTGTTACTTCTAATTTAGCCTATATTTACTAGTATGTTTTTCTTGTTCTTTCAGAACATTTTTATAGCCCCCTGTTTTAGTCATTTCATTTCTGAGCTTTTTATCAAGAACTCTGAAGAAGTCAAGATTTTTACCTACTTGCAAGCTAGAAACTTAGCTTCCCACAGTTTCAGGCATCAGGTAGATAAAAGACATGAGACAGAAGATTCCTGGACGAGAGCTGAAAGACTTTATAACTTGCCGTGGGAAGTCTCCTGAGTAGGCCGTATTTATCAGCTGGGACCCACTGCAGTAACCGAGGTTTCTGCTGTCATCTTCGGAAGGATCTAAGGTTGGCAGGGTAGACTGTAGGAGCTGAGTCGTAACGTGGTTGTAATTGTGCACTTTGCTCTTCATCCCGCTCATCTGCCAGGCAGACCGTAGTTCTAATGACTTTGAACCCTTCTGACTCCAGTATCACAAACATCCTTCCTTTCTCACTCTGTAAGTGTGCATCTCCTTACCTATTGTTTGAAGAAGGTGGAACCTTACCCTAACTCAAGACAGGTCCCTGAACTTGTCGTCACAGTGGCATGTACTTGAAGCTGACAGAACAACCGGTAAAGACTTCCACTTGCACGGAAGAGAGTCACCAACCAAGACATATTTGGGCAAATGCCTTTGAATATACTGCCTAGTTCTTCCCCTGTAACCTCCTCCTTATTTTCCTTTCATTAATAGGCAACAAATTGGGGGACCATTTATTGCTTGATGACCGTACAATTTTGTCAACATGTCCACTATCAGTTTATAAGGATTTTCCTCCAATTCTGTTAAATGGCCCAGGGGTGGGGAGGTCTTGTCTTCTCCAAAGTCCATGTGTCTGTCAGCATTGCATCTTTGTTATCAAATCTGTCAAGTACTGTAAGGATATGAGATTTTACCCTACTTGCAAGCTAACAAATTAGTTTCATGGATGCTGACCTAAGACATAAGACCCTTGGATCAGAGACAAAAGACTTTACTGCTGAAAGCAAAATCAGTAACAACAGTGTCCACATATTTGTGCTGGCCCACTGAGCCCAGTTCTTACGGGGCCACGTAGAGGGCCAGATGACACCTGTCCCTGGGGATAGGCAGGGACACCGAGGGTCAAGAGCTGAGCACCTTTGGGAAAAAATAGTAAACATAACAAACCATCCAACCTCTCTTGCCTCCCACAAAGTGTCTCCTTCCGGTCAGCATCCTCTTCCTCTTCCCAAAAGTAGAGCACCTGGGGTTACACACCGTTTTGTCCCCCCTTTCCACATCAGGGAACTCTGGCCTGTGAGCAGCTGCCCTGGATCCACCCCAGCTCCGCTCTTTCGCGTGAGAAGTCTCCGTGAGTCGGTAACCCCGCGCCCAGCAGGACAGGAGGAGGGAAGACGTGGCCAGGGATGCCTGTGCCGGCTGGGCTCTAGGGCTGTTCTCCTGTGACCTTACCTCCCCTTGCTGGCGGTGCACGGTACTGTAGTTTCCTGACGCAATGGCAACGATGCAGACACTGTTTACACCCAGGGCCGGGTAGAGAAAAGGGCTAGAGGAGCTTTCTCCCTGCTTGTCCCCAGCGTGCCACCAGGCGGCCTTTGACTCCAGGCTGCCATTCTCTTCTGCCCTCTGCCATTCAGATCTCTCTATCATCCGGGGGTGTCCGAGAGTTTTTAAATTAAATTGTAGGATTCATCCTTCTCTTCCGTGTTTTTGTGATTTGGAGTGGGTTTAGAGGAGGGAATCAGCACTTCAGGTTCGTTTATCCCAGCAAGAAGGCATTTCTCTTATTCTTGAAGGTCTGGTTCAAGTTCTGTCTCCTAAAGTGTTCTAGACACACTAATTACTCTTGGCCATGTGTACTAAGTATCAGTAGAATGTATTTATACATGTAATTGAACATTTATTAAGTCATATTATTCTTTAATTTTTTGTGTGTGCTACTCTGAATCTTTAGAAAGTAGGGCCTGTGTCTTATCCTTGTATCATAACCCCACAACCTAGGAGCGAATTGGTCTGATGTATTAGCATTTTCCAAATTGGTCTTAATGGCAAGATTGTTTTCACTTGGACTTTTATTGCGTTCTTGGGCTTCTCTGGAAGACCTATATGAAGGGGGTAATCAAATAGAGATCTTGGTTTTCCGTTTTTCTTTAACGCCATCCAAAACCAAACTTAAGATGGGATTATGTGACATTAAGTTAGCGTTACAGGTGGCGAGCGCGCCAGTGTGTTGAATACAAAATACTAACATTCTTTTCTTTTGAATTGTTTTTATAGAATTGGATTATTCTTATTACAACTTAATCTTGAAGAAAGCTGGACAGTTCTTAGACAATTTACATATCAATCTGTTAAAGTTTGCTTTCTCCATAAGAGCATACTCTCCAGCTATCCAGATGTTTCAGCAGGTATGTAAACCCCCAGGCGGACAGAGGAGTATGCTGGCAGCGCACGTATCTGTCTAAAGTTGGCACCTTCGGTTCAAAGGATCTGCAGACTTACAATATCTGGTTCTATTACTTATCATTGATTATATTATCATTGTTGTCATTGATTGTAATATAATTGATATGTTGTATAATTTTATAGTGATTTGGGATAAGGACATTATCAGGACCAATCACCATTAAAATTTACTATAGTGAAAATTTCAATCTCATGAAACTTTTCAATAACTTTGAAGCACGTACTTCTACTATGAAGTTTGATTTTGTTAAAATATTTAATTCTGCCTGCATAAAGATATTTAATTACAGCAATAACTTAATAGTAGTTGATGAGTTATTATAATCAAAGTGATATGTGAGTTTTTTAATGATATTGTAATTATCAACAACTGTCGCTAAATATAATCTTTGAAATCTTAGCTTGCAGCCGATGAACCACCACCAGGTGGTTGTGATGCATTTGTGGTTATCCATAAGAAACACACCTGTGACATTAATGCGATTAAAAAGCTGCTGAAGAAGGCCCCTTCAAGGTAAATTAACGATAGCCTGTGGCGACAGAGGTGGCTAATAAAGAGTTGTGGGTCAGAGTAGCAGCAATTTCTCATAATACAAAAGTTTACGATTCCAAGACCTTACATTTTTAAAGAATACACTCTATTTTGAAAAACGAAATAAATGAACTGGGAGTCTAAGCCCTTTACTAAACTGTATAAGCATCTTCAGTGTTTTGTCTTGATTAGCTTTGGATTTCAGAGTGTAAGTCATACCAAAATACCATAAAATATGAGATATGCTGTATGTAAACTATAACCATATAAAACTATGGATTTATATGGACTTTATATCTTCAAATATAAACTGAATGTCTACCTTGGAAACAAAAAATTAATAATAAAAACAATAACATAGAGTTCCTTCTTGTTTTGAACGTGTTATTCAAAACTTTCTACTGCCAACTCTTTCACACATGTGAATGTGGGGAGTTCTATGTGTAGCACTGATGTGGGTCCATCCCCGCACCCTCACCCCCCACCCCCGCCACGGAATGTAAGGGCCCCGGGGCACCAATGCAGACACGCTGTGCTCATGCTGCTCGTGCGTCGGTGATAGCAGGGCTCTTTGTTTAGGACCCAGAAGTCGCATGTCTTCTGCCAGTGTCCCAGAACCGTAAAAGGCAAACTCAGTAGCTTGTAATTTAGGATGAAATCAGTCCCCCAGCCTGACAGAAACCATACATATATAGCATTAGAATTTTTTCTGTGAACCTTGGACACATAATCCTTGTTTTATACTACACTATCGATATTGGTTAATGGTGATTGTTTTTTCTTAGTTGAGCAAATACTTATGAGTTTACATATGTATTTACAGTAACATAAACACTATTTTTCCCTCTCTGTAGATAGGTTTCTCATTGCTAAATTTTCTTCAGTTTTCTTTTTTAGTTTTTCCAGATTAGGTTTTTATTTTTTAAATAAATGATAGAATTTACTTATTCTCTTTTGTTTGTTTTTCTAATCTGTTACCTTTTGCATTCATACCATTTGTTTCTTTTGCCTTTGGTTGAGCCAAACACTTGGTTTGTTATTCCTTTTTTTTCCTCCCCCAATCATAAGATATGTAAGGCATCAAAGCAGCGTTCTCATTGTTCCATTTTCCTAAAAAGAAGGCCTTCATGGTAGTTTTATTTCCTTGTTGGAGGCAGGGGGAGAAAGTCATACTGACTTAGGATGGTGCTGGTTGCTCTCAGTTTCTCCCAGACACATAAATCACATTAGTATAATGCCTGTCAGGTTTGGGGGCAGATTCATACCATGGGTCTTTGAACCATGGAGCCTACAGGAAGTAGGGAAGAGATGAGGAATCATTCTACCTTCCTTTTTGGCTAATACGTTGTGTTTCCAGTAGTAAGGTATTATGTGTTAAGTGGTAAGGCTGACCATCAGTTATGATTTTAAGTTAAAACTGTGTAGATTTTGTATTTAGTGGGGGGGTTTCACTCACAACTTATGCTATAAGGTTTATATTAGTTTTCAGCTTCATTTAAGAGTTTGTCTTTTTCTGTGTCTTTGAAAATATTATTGGAAATTTGGGAATGGACTGTTAGAGACTACTCTCCAAAGGCCACTTCAAATCAGCATGCCCTTCTTTTTCTTTTTTTTTTGCGACTGTAAACTTTATGTCCAAAATGGAAAGCTGTATTTTTAAAGAAAAAAATTATGTGGTTATTATAAAATAGTTAAAATACTTCAGAAAAATGCAAAGTAGAAAGGAAAAGTGACCCATAATTCTGTTAACAGTTTGGTATATTCTTTTTTTAAATGCATATATTAATATGCGTGTGTGTGTATGTATGTTATATATATATATATATATAAAATTTTTTTTAACCAACATGGCATTGGTACCAATCTTGGAACTTTCCCTCACTAAGTTATACATCCTTACATGCCTTACACATAAATAAGTGTAAATATTGGTACTCTGTGGTTGATGGTTTATAGTTCATTTCTAACAGTTTTACCACCTCTAATTTGTATTATTTCCCTTTATAATTTTAGTCAGTTCAATAAATGAAAATTTCTGATTTTCTTACCTGTAATTTTTAAAATTTTCATTGTATTTTTTCCATTACATTTAGCCCCGTTATACCCCCTCCTCCCAGAAATCACCACACTTGCCCATGCCATGAGTCATTTTTAGATATATCATATTCATCTATTAGGAGTGCAGAATTTGTCCCTTTAATTTTTCAATGCATTTTATGTTAATTTACATCAAAGGGATATATTCCCAATATATGGCTAAACATAAAAATTAGAATAATGTGCTCTGACCAAGTGGCTCAGATGGATGGAGTATCGTCCCATATGCCAAAAACTTTGCAGGTTCAATCACCAGTCAGGGCACAAACCTAGACTGCAGGTTTGATTCCCAGTCCGGGTGCATTAGAGGCAACCAATTGATGTTTCTCACTTATACTGGTGTTTCTCTCTCCCCTCCCCTTTCTAAAAAATCAATAAAAATGCCCTGGCTGGTGTGGCTCAGTGGATTGAGTACTGGCCCACGATCCCAAGGGTCACTGTTGCGATCCCCTGTCAGGGCACATGCCTGGGTTGCGGGCCAGGTCCCCGGTTGGGATGTGCAAGAGGCAACCAACTGATGTTTCTCTCGCACATTGATGTTTCTCTCCCTCTCCTTCTCCCTCCCTTCCCCACTCTCTGAAAATAAGTAAAAATAAAATCTTTTAAAAATCAATGAAAACCTATCCTTAGGTGAGGATTTAAGAAAATAGAGTAATGTAACAGGTACATAAAACAATTATAAAATTCTCTTCACTCCAGACTTCTAGAACTTCTCCCCAGAAATAACCAGGGCTCTCAAGTTCTCTAGAAATAGTCACAGTATCGTTAAAGAACAATTTTTAAAGATCTGATTGTTCTTATTCAATGACTCGTGAATTTGGTAGCATCCATTTCTCTAGTAAATAGAACGGTCCTCCAAGGAGTTGTACAAAATGGGTTTTTATAGGCAGAAGGAGGGTGGGACAAAAAGTCATTTCAGGCTAGGTTACCTTCCCATAGGGAAATGCCTGGGGACCTTATCAAGCAGATTATTCTAGTATTGAGCAGGAAATTCGGGACTGATATAAAATTCCATTCTCGGAGAGGCTGAAACCGCCATTAGGTTAGGTATTAAGTCTTGGCTTAGCAAAAGCAACTCCATTTTGAGCCCGTTGTTTCTTTTTAACAGTATATACAAATCATAATTACATATATATGTGTGTGTGTGTGTGTGTGCATGTGAATATATATATATATATGTACGCTCCCTACTTTTATTGTTAATGGTCGTATGCCATCCAATAATTGGTTCCTTCCTTTTTTGACCTTGACAGTATTCTTGATATTTTAGATGAAGTGGAAGTTTGCAAGAGTGAGAGGAAAAAATGATCATTTCTCGAGTACCAAGCACATGCCTTATGCTCTGCTAGATGACTTACGAGGCATTTTGCTAAATCCACAGGACATGCTTAGGAAGTAACTGGGGCTCCTCCTCTGGAGCTGCTAAAGAAATGGGCCCAAGAGCAATGAGGTCGCCCATGTGCCCAAGGTCACAGAGTTAACTACATAGTTAAGCTAGAACTTGAAGCCAATTTTGCTTGATTTTAAAGCCCACCATCTTTTCACTAGCATACTGTAGTGTTGATTTTCACGTCCTCTTTTCCTCTGACCTCGCTATTTAAAGGTAGGAAGTGACTGAAAGATTGTAGAGATCTGAATTCATTAAATAAAAGGTTATTTCTTAACACCGTTGTTACTAAATTCAGTATTTTTTGTTATTCTTTCTACCTGTATATATTGTTAAAGGATGTGGGCATAGGAGTTCCACAGACGTGAGGTGAAATTCTGGCATTCCGGTTGCATTTTTCCTGGGTGTTTAGAAACCCTGGAAGTTTCCGTGAATGACAGTGGCTGTCTAAAGGAATCGTTGTGCGGGAAGGATCTAGTGCAGCACCTAGACAGCAGGATGCCGAAGCCTATTGGTGACGAGAGAGCCAGACCGGAGGGCTCCTGTTGCTGGTTTTTTCAATTATACTTGAGGACAGAACAACTTGTTATTTATACAGGTGGGGCACAAGTAGGTTTCCAGCTGTTCCTATGCACAAGAATACAATAATAAATAATAATACAATAATAAACTTTCATGTACTCACAATTTTAAACCTGCTTTTACCCCACCCTGTATTAAGTACTGATAATCTTTTCATGACATAGTAGTGCCTTTGTTTTGTTTTTTTAAATAGCTGGGACTCATTTTCAGGAAATGTGGGCTATGATAAAAAGTTGTATCATAATTGAAGAAAATATAAATTTTCTTTCATTGAAAACTATGTTGCCATTATATGTTAGTGTTTAAAGATAGTGAACCCTGTTGGAAAATAAAGTGTTTCTAATATTCAATTTTGGGTTAACCAGATGTTTTTTCCCTGTCATTTAGAAGCTATGTGCATGAACTCACCACAGGACATTTAAATTCATTTTCTGTGATAATATGTGTGTATGTTTATCCCTGTAAGTTTTTTGATGAGCATAAATTATAAGGTGTCATGATATATTTCTTGTATGCTCTGTACTATCATTTCTTTTAAAAGCTTGTGGTTTTGTGTTGTTTTTTTTGTTTTTTTTTAATTTTAGGCCCAGACCTTATCTTTTTGAAAAGGATCATAAATTTCCTACAAACAAAGAGAACTTACCAGTGATTATTCTCTATGCAGAAATAGGTACAAGATCATTTGGTAAATTTCACACAGTATTGTCTGAAAAAGCTCAAAATGGGGAAATTCTGTATGTTCTTCGTCATTATATTCAGGTACGTTTGTTTTATTATTTTGGGATAAAAATATATTTTATGGTAATTTCCTTATTAAATTTTACATAATAATTTTTATCAGGAATGTTATTTCATCAGGAAAGATTTTAAAAACCTGTCAGTGTAAGAAACATTCAAACCTGTAAAAATATTTTGTGAGTTTAGTTGAACCAAACTGAAGGCAATTACTGGGAAGCAAAACCTCAATGGATTGAGGAAGTGCTCAGGAAAATGGCAGTTGGGTTGTTTTTTACTTCTCAGTTACAGGTTTTAAAACTTATATTTGGAATACTAACCCTGTCTTCCATACTTTGCAAACATCTTCTGGTGTATATCTGATCTTCTCATATTAAAAAATTATTTCAGACATCTTTTTTTCAGAACAAATATTAATTTGATTGTGTCGAGTTTATCCAACTTTTCTTTAATGGTTCCCCCTCCATGATGTCAGAATGACATTATGCTATATTTTTTTGTGAGAATTAAAATTATATATTTTGGTCCTTAGTTTATCCGAAATGAATTTGAGTATGTTGTGAGGTAGAGATAGAATTCTAGTTTTTCCAGATGAAAATCATTGGCCCTCCCATAATCAAGTGAATAGTTAAATCTTTATTCAAATCCATCATATAGCAAGGTTTCATATAGGCATGTTTGTTTTTAGACGCTGTTCTGTTTCAGTAATGTATATAAGTTTGTTCTATATAAATATAACATCATTTTAATTGAAGTAGCTTTAAATTGTAAAGCAATCTGAGAAAGAAGGACAAAGCTGAAGACATGATAGCCTCCGACTTCAAACCATATTATTAAGCTGTAGTAATCAAAACAGTATGGTGCCTGCATAAAAACAAGACACATTGATCAGTGGAACAGAATAGCGAGCTTAGAAATAACCCATTCATATATGATAAACTAATACTTGACAAAGGAACCAGGAATACTCAGTGGGAAATAGTCTCTTCAGTGAAAGGTGCTGGCAAAACTGGAATGCCATATGCAAAGAATGAAACTGGACCCTACAACACTCACAAATATTAACTTGAGGTGAATTAAAGTCTTAAACATAAAATCTGAACCCATAGAATTCCTTGGAAAAACGAGAAGGCTCCTGACGTTGCTTCTGGCAATGACTTTCTGAATTTGACACCAAAAGCAAAGGCAATAAAAGCAAAAATAAACAAGGGGACTCTATCAAACTAAAAATTCCTCTGCGTAGCAAAGGAAACCAACAAAATGGAAAGGCAACCTATGGAATGGGAAAAAAGTATTTGCAAATCATATCTCTGGTAAGGGATTAATATCCAAAATCTATAAAGAACTCATGCAACTCAATAACAAAACAAACAAAAACCCTAGTCTGATTATAAAATTGGCAAAGAACCTAAATAGACATTTTTCTAAAGGAAACATTCGGATGGCAACAGGTACGTGAAAAAGTGCTCGACACCACTAATCGCTGGGAAATGTAAACCAAAACCACAACGAGATGCCACAACACAGCTCTTAGAATGGCTCTTATGAAAAAAATACAAAATGTAAATGTTGGTGAGGCTGTGGAGAAAAGGGAACCCTTGTGCACTGTTGGGAATGTAAATTGGTATTGGCAGTATGGAACAGAGTATGATGGTTCTTCAAAAAAAATAAAAATGGAGCTATCATATGACCGTGCAATTCTACTTATGAGTATATTTCACAAGAAAGTGAAATCACTGTCTGAAAAAGATAACTGCACCCCTTAGTTCACTGCAGTGTTACTTAAAATAGCCCAGACATGGGAACAACCTATTTGTCTATCAATGGATGAGTGGATGACAAAGCTCTGTGTGTGTGTGTGTGTGTGTGTAATGGAATATTATTCAGCCTTGAAAAAGAATGAAATTTTGCCATTTGTGACAATATAAATGGACCCTGATGACATTGTGCTAAGCGACGCAAATAAGAGAAACAAATACTGTGCTTATTTATATGTGGAATCTCAAAAAAAAAAAACTGAACTCAAGAAATAGATAAAAGATAGTGGCTGTGGGGGCAGTGGGGCAGTGATGCTGGGTGAAGGTGGTCACAGGTACAGACTTCCAGTTTATAAGATAAACAAGTTCTGGGGATTGACTATAGTTAACAATACTGTATTGTATATTGGAAAATTGCTAAGAGAGTAGATCTTAAAAGTTCTCATCACAAGGAGAAAAAACTATAACAGTGAGGTATGGATATTAACTAAACTTACTGTGGTGATCATTTCATAATATATACATATATGAAACCATTGTGTTGTATACCTTATTCATACAGTGTTATATGTCAATTATATCAGAATAGGAATAGAAGTGGGAGATTGAAGTGTATGCTTATGTTTGTAAAAAATGTCTCCCAAGTGATTCTAACATGTCCCCAGAGAGTGTATATTGAGAATCAGTGTGGCCTGGTTATTCTTCAGACGATGCGACTGTTAAATATACTTCTGCGAAATCGTACTCGCCAACTCTCTGGGCACTTTGTAATATCGAGTTATGGCCTTACATTTGTACACTCAGAATACTTATGTTGTAATCAACATGTAATTCTAATAAAAATAGACTTATTTATGCTACCTTTTGAACAGCTACCTTTCTGTGAGGAAAGAAGAAAAGTACACAATTCTGATTTTATAGTAATACATTTTTAAATGGAGAAAGTAAATATGAAATTAATAAACATTTATCTTTATTACTGAGGAGCTAATATTATTTGAGAACTGATCATGGAGACTGGTTATGTGAGATTGCATTTCTTTAATGAACTATAGCAAACTGTGCGGGCTTAGACCTTTGGTTTGTTTAGCACCAATTGATTGTCTCTTGTGTGGACAGTCAAAATGTATTTCTAAATTGAGCTGTGTGAAATTGAAAAGTCTTTCAAAGGTTTTCAACCTTGTCAGATTACTATCATTATAAACAACCTAGTTTTCTCATGCTCTTTTATTATAGCATATGCCTGAAAAATTAGCAAATTAAATTTTAGTGTGGGCAGCAATATTAAATACTTGTCTGCATATCTAGAACTAATTCTTACGTCATCTTATGTGGAAATAGAATAGTCCAGGAATAGTCACTCTGGGAACACATTTATTTTCAAGACTGGGGAAAAACAGTTCAGGGAGGGAAGAGTGAGGATGAGAAGAGTAATATGTTCTTAAGGCTCTTCTTCCCATCTCTTCTGTCTTCTGCCTTTTCCTCTGTCATGTTTAGGGTCACAAACTTTACCTTGTGCAAACCTGAGTTAAGCAAAGACACATAGCATCTTCAAGGGAATTCGCTGAGCACTAGGTCAGACAGATTTCCTAAGCTGTGAAAGAATGTGCCAAATTATAATGATTTTAGCACAACTGGTTAAGAATTTCAGTCTAGAAGCTAGATAGGAACTGAGACATCTCCACATATATTATGTATATTCATTTCGCTTGCTTACCTTTTCACTTAGTCTAGTGCTCAGTCCTCCCCAGGTTCATCCAAGCTGTTGGAAAAGGTAAGATTGCTTACCTTTTGGAAAAATGTGGCGACTTCTTTTCCTTGATAGGGTTATCTCTAGAAGTACATATTATATTTGTCCTTTATAGGAAGGGGGAAATGTGAAAATTCTGATCATAAATACTTCAGACAACTCAGTTTTAGGCAATTGTTGCCCTTCATTGCAAGGATATCGATTTGTGGCATTTTGTGTGTTTTAGTCATTGAGAAACATGGAGAAAAGTGTAATCGGGCCGGTCAAGGCACTGGGTGTTTTGTCTCCTTTGCCTCTACTTTCCCATATTTGCTTTTGGTAACACTAGTTGTCCTGCACTTCGACAACTAGCGAATGAACACCATTTGCTGGTTTAGCAAGACTTACGTGGTTCCCAAAAGCAGTACCGTTTTGTTGAAACTTGATTGTATTGGATCCTCTGTTAAATAACTCATGGGAGAGGTGGGAAAGTTACTGGGGTTTAACAGGAAAAGATCAGCTATGTTTTTCAATATAAAAGAGTAATTAAAACAGTAGAGTCATCACAAAGTTTTTAGAAAGCAAAGAAGTGAGCATCACCCAAATTCTGTTTCCTTCGTAGACTGGCTAGAGAGCGTATAAATATCCCCCAAGTAATTTTCAGTGATTTAAAAGTTTTTTTATTAGTAACTTACCCTAATGTCCTACTACACAGTTACAATGAATTGAAAAGAAGATATTTGAGTAAATATTTTCTCTCTCTCTTTTTTTTTAAATCAATGGGTTGGAACAGAAACCAGCGTCACGGAAAATGTACTTATCTGGCTATGGTGTGGAGCTGGCAATTAAGAGTACAGAATACAAAACATTGGATGATACCCAAGTTAAAAGTAAGTTTCTGTATTTTAGCAGAGTGAGATTTGGGAGGCTTGTGTACTTTTGTTTCTTAAAAAATTTCATGCCTAAAATTCTACTTGTGTTAATATGAGTCTGGAGATGGGGTAGACATGTTTTTCCTGAGTTTGGAATTTGTCAACTGAAAGAAATAATATTTAATATTTTACAGTCAAACCTCGGTTCTCGAACATTTCCCATCTTGAACAATTTGACTCCCAACCAAGTGGTTCATGGGAACAACATCTTGGTTGTCGAACAGAACTTTGGGTCTAGACTCAACAACCTGTTTGCGCTGATACTTGTGTGATCAGTCACGTGTCTCTGAGGCAGCAAAGGAGAGAATACACGAGTATGAGTGTGATTCTGTTTCTGAACAAATCACTTCTCAAACAGCCTTCCAGAATGAATTAAGTTTGAGAACCAAGGTTCCACTCTATTGTGCTCTCATAAACATATTTAAAGATTTTATTTATTTATTTATTTTTTAGAGAGAGGAGACGGAAAAGAGAAAGGGAGAGAAATATCAATGTGTGGTTGCCTCTCACACACCCTCTACTGGGGACCCAACCCACAGCCCAGGCATGTGCCCTGACTGGGAATCAAACGGCGACCCTTTGTTTCTTAGGCCGGCACTCAGTCCACTGAGCCACACCGGCCAGGGCATAAACTTATTTAAAAATTGGAAATAGCATCTTACTTTGCTTATACCCACAGGCTTACCAACCATTTTTTTAGCAATATATTTTAAAACGATACTGTAAGTTACACTGAGGCAATAGATGAAGCTGTTTATGGCTGCAGGTGACTGACCCAGGTGCTCTGTGGCTGGCCTGATGTGCCGAGCCACCCCTTAGGGTCGGGGTGAGGGCTATAAGGGATCAGAGGGGATCAGCATTTCAGAAAGCCTGAAACTCATTGGTAATTCACTGCCTGAGGAAGATTTGTCTGAAGTATTTACTTATGATGAAGTCAGGGTGATGGCGGGGTTTTTTTTTTTTTTTGAAGTAGGTTGAGAGAGGTCTGTGAATTGTTTTAGATGAAGTAGATTGGGTAGATTTGTGATGTTCCAATCAATCTGCCTATCATCTGGGCACAAAATGAATACTCTAAATGAAGAACTCTGGAGACCAAAACTAAAGTTTCATGAACTTATGAAAATCTTTTATTATCTGGTTTATCAGAAAGTTATTATATCTGATTCTTGGTTAAGAGTTTTAAATTCATTCTTTTATATGCTCTCAGATGTGGCTTCTGCTTCAACTTCATTTTTCTATTCAGGATCTGACCCTGAAGGCCATGCCCTGATTATAGGCTTAGCTCTGACCCCTCCTACTGAGTATGTTTCAGTAAAGATCTGCATTACTGTGATTTAGATTCTGCTAAAGAGCTCCTGGAAAAGCATAGTAGAAATAATGTTCAGATTTTATATATTTTCTAGGACAGGTCACATGTTAGGACACAAAACAAGGCTTAGTAAAATTAAGAAGATTGAAATCAGCTCTAGTGTCTTCTCTGACCATAATAGTATGAAACTAGAAATTAATCAAAAGAAAAAAAAATGGGAAAACACACAAAGACATGGGGGCTAAATAACATGTTACTAAACAATAAATGGGTTAACAGTGAGATCAAGGAAGAAATCAAAAGATACCTCGAAACAAATGAAAATGAGAACACAACAACCCAGATCCTATGGGATGCAACAAAAGCAGTACTGAGGAAAATTCATGGCGTTACAGAAGCGAGAAAATTCTCACACAATCTGACTTCACACATAAAGGTACTAGACTAAGAACAAATAAAACCCAAATTGAGTAAAAGACTAAAGATTTGAGCAGAAATAAATGAAAGAATCTAAAAAACTCAATATAAAATATAAATCAAACCAAGACCTGCTGCATTGAAAAGACAGACAAGATTGGCACACCTTTCACCAGACTCATCAAGAGCGAAAGAGGATCCAGATAAATAAAATCAGAAATGAGAAGGAAGGAGCATCTGACACCAAAGAAACACAAAGGATTTTCAGAAAATATAGTCAGCTACCCAACAATTGGGTAATCTGGACAAAATGGGTAAATTTCTAGGAACAATTTTTCAAAACTGAATTAGGAAGAATCAGAAAATCTGAATAGATTGATTATAACTAATGAAATTGAAGCAGTAATTAAAAAAAAACAACACAAAAACCCCAACAAACAAACGCCCTGGGCTGGATGGGGCGATCGGAGACTAAAAGAGACTGTCCTTTGGGCAGCAAGTGCTCAGTGCAGTGTGCAGATGAGGTTTTGTCGAGCTGTTCACTTGAAACCCACGTGGCTTTATGAACCAGTGTCACCTCAATGAATTCAGTGTAAAAGAAAAGCCCTTATAGACACAACTGTGTGGTCATTTAGCAGAGGGGAAGGGGAAGTAAATACTGAAGGAAGGAGACTTGACTTTGAGCGGTGAACACACAATAGAATATACAGATGATGTGTTATACAATTGTACACTTGAAACCTTTTTAATGTTATTAACCAATGCCACCCCAGTAGATACAATAAAAAATAAAAATGAAAGAGAATGCACACTCAGGAGCGCAAGCATGTGCGTATACACTTGTCATTAAGCGGATTCATGAAGAAAAAACAAGGTAAAACAAATGGAGCTGAATTCATTTTTAGTTCCTCTAATATTGATTATACATCCCTTTCCCAGTCTGAAAATGCTTTTGTTTTGTCTTCCCCCTACAATGTAGCCACGGCTAATACCACTGTTGAAGATGAGGCTGCAACGAAGGAAGTGCGAGGATTTCTCTTTGGGAAACTAAAGTAAATATGAAATGAAGTGAAATTATAT
Organism: Mormoops blainvillei; assembly: GCA_004026545.1. Lineage (NCBI taxonomy): Eukaryota > Metazoa > Chordata > Mammalia > Chiroptera > Mormoopidae > Mormoops > Mormoops blainvillei. The sequence continues at coordinate 28,598 of PVJD01008136.1, read as the reverse complement.
CATGGTACTCAAGTTTGTTTTTACAGGGATATGCTGTGTTGGCTTATGTTTCACATTTTTAAAATATACACATAATTGTTTCTATATATTACGAAAGTAGTTCACAGTTAGTACAAAAAGCAGCGCAAAATTGAAAAGTAATCTCTAACTCAGCTGTGTAAGTAGGATGAGAAAATAGGAATTGGAAACGATCAAAGTTATTTCTGACAAAAATACTAAATCAAAACTTAAAGAATCCTTTATAGATAAAATAGGTTATAAAAATCATGGTTAACATTTAGCATGAAGAAAATCCAAATTTTTATGCCTCAAAAGAAGAGAAAATAATTTTTCCCTAAATTTCTGTACCACAGATTTTCGTATTAAAAACCTTTAACATCTGGTCTTAATTTCATACCCATGTGTGGCTAAACTTTGAAAAATTAAAGCAGTGCTCGTTTCTCCCCCTGCGTCTCTAACCGAAGACAAGGGATGGGACAGCGAGCGCCGTCTGAGTGCTCATGCGGGGCCGTCGCGGTTGTGTGTGTGCATTCTCATTTGGAAGAAGGAAAGTTTAATTGCAGTATAAAGGCAAAATTAATTAAAAGGAGACTTTTTATTAATATTTTCAGTTCTGGTTTAGTATTGCAAGTATTTATAAAGGACACTCCAGACGTGTACGCTGAGCACCCAGCCGTGGCAAGCACGGGGAACAGTCTTGGAGATGGCGCTAATTTGTACAGAGGAGATGTGTTTCCAGACTGTATTGGCCAAGCACTGTCCTGTAGTGTCCTTAAAAAGCTAATGCACCTTGCAAAGTATATGTATTCTATTAAGATATCTATTTAGTAGATAACACTTTTATTCCATTTTCAGCTGTGACTCAACATCTTGGAATCCATAGTTTTATTCTTTTTTTTTACGTAATTTTTTATGGAAATAAATTGTCATCCTCCAAAAAGCCTTTGGAACCCTGATATATTAGTTTTTTAAAAGAGAAAATATTCAGAGTCAGTTCTCACACCATTCCTCAGCTGATGTAGGCAACCCCCCACCCCCTCAAAAAACCTTTGCGTTAAGGTATTGTGTGAATAATGTATTTTTACCTGAGTTACATAAATAATTTTAGCACTGAAAATTAAGATTTTGATTAAATGAAAAAAATAATAGCTTTCATAAGCTTAATATTATTCTATAACTTAAAATTTTGAGAAATGAGGGGTTAATGTAATTTGTAGTGAACTTTTCTGAAGTTGTGTTGCTTTTTCATTATGAGCACAGTCATAGTCTGTCTTGATTCATTTGCAAAATGTGACCCCAATTATAATCAAATTGCAAGATATTGACACTGTAGTATATTTAGTGCATTTCTGTATATATGTTCTGTATATTTACTTTTTCACTTTTTAATACCTTCATCCCTCTTTACTGCAGAATATATATATCTTATAAGTTGCGATGTAGCTAACAATTTTTTTAAATTCTATTTAAATCTGAAATGGTACTATGTCTCGATTTCATTAGAGATAGAAGATTATACTTTATGTATCTAAAATGTCATTCTACTGCATTATTATTTGTCACTCTAAAATATATCTAGATATGTTTAATGTTAGGCAGAATTATCTTATGCTTTTGATATATTTCAAACATGGAACTTTTCAGAAATAAACACCAAGATTTTTAGGAAACATTTGTATCTTGCCTTATAAAATAGTTTTTATTTTAAATATAAAAGCAATATTTTTAATTTATAAAATGTTAAAAAGTATATAGCATAAAAACTAATAATTCTGCCCTCACCCTTGGATCTCTTATAGTAATGTTAACACATGTTAACAATTGAGAGAAAATACATCTCTCCAGGTTTTGTTTTGTTTTTTATATTGAAAAAAATAGACATATATCTTCTTCCTTATTTATTTTTAAGTTCTGCAGCAATAGTTACATCATGATTAATTCTCAATGATGAACAATTAGTTTGTATCTAATTATTAGGAAGAGTTCATTTCAAAAACATACTGCTTATTTAAATATTTGTAGTAGGTGATGAAAATTAACATTACTTAATATTCCAATGCAGGGAAAGATATTCAGATCTTAGGGCAAATCTGACAGCATTCCAAAAGTACCTGACTGAGAGCAACCAGGAGATGACACCTTTGAAAGTCTGGGAGCTACAAGGTAAGTGTTTTGGTCTGCTTTAATACAGCAGTGTGGTAACCTATCTCTGTTTTATTAAATAAGTTTTTATTTAACATCATATAAATTATTTTATAGAAAGTAATAATCACTATGATATAAATAATATAAATTATTATGTTATTTCTTGTGGCAATATTAAAACATTCTCCATCAAGCAAATTATATTTTTATGTTTGTAAGGCTGAAAATTCATGTAAGTGTAGTTATTTGATATTATCTAATCATTTTTAAAGTACACACTAACTTATAGTTTCGTCTGAAGAAAATCTAGTTTTCTTCTACGTGATATTTTGATCGTAATGGACTGACCATTTCCTGTCTCTCCGTTAACCTTAGGGCAGCTTCTGTGCTGGCGTCCCATAAGCAGGGCTTCTGTGGCCGGAATGTAGCGTGGATTGAACTATGAGTCCCCTACAATTTGTAATTTTCTTTTTCATTGTTTGTAAACTTTAGCAGGTCATGGGGACATGTTGTTTTTCTGTGTGATCCTAACTTTTATCACATCTCTCATCAACTTTTAAAAAATTTATTGAGACATGACTGACATGCTTTACTGTTTACCCATTCCAAGTGCACTGTTCAATGGGCTTTAGAGTTCTTTAACTGTCACCACAGTCCATTTTAGAGTATTTCCATCACCCCAAAAAGAAAGGAACGCACACATGAAGTTATGCCCATGTCTCCCAACTCCTCTGGCTATAGGCAGGTACCAGTCTACTTTCTTACCCTTCAAAATCTTTTCCCAGGGACCCATAATTTAGAAAACTGTAAGTGATAGAGTGCTTCCGAAGGCTTGTAAACAGAAAACATGCACTGACAGCCTAGAGTCTGTGTAAGGTGTATTTGAATGGACTAGAAACAGGAGGTCCATTAAGATGCCATTGAAATGGAGTGACACAAGGTTGCACTAGGACTACAGTGGAGGCGCAGAAAGGAAAGCTGGGTCCGGCAAATATGGAGGAGATAGAAGGAGTCATGGGCGGCTTCGCGATCCCCCGGTTTAAGCCCGAGAGAACATAGAGCACGTAAGCAGGTTTGGGGCTTGAATAGGGGGCCCAGGAACACTGAGGCTGGTTTTGAAATGGTTGGCCTCAAGGGACTGTGACATATCCAGATGCTAGCATTGGGGTGAACATAAAGTCCTTAAGCTAAAAGGAGAGGATTTAAAAAGTTAAAAATCACAGTGTAAAGCGAGGTGTCCGAACTTTCGGCGTCTCTGGGCTACACTGGAAGAAGAGTTGTCCTGAGCCACACATTAGATACATTATGACATTTAATCACAAAATAAATCTCATAATGTTTTAAGTAGATTTACGATTTTGTGTTGGGCCGCATTCATAGCCTCCCTGGGCCTCATGCGAGTGGTGCCAACTGAAGTGTAGCGTGGCCAAATCGGTGCACAGGGCGGGGGTCGGGGTCTCATTGCTAACTCCGTGCCCATAGCAGTGCCCATGAAGAAGACATGGTGGGATGGTGAGAATTGGGGGAGTGTATTATAGAAGCCCAAGGAAGCACCCTTTCCAAGAAAGGGACAGTGACCAGTACCTCTTCTGTCTTTCATTTCTTCTCTTCTTTTCTGTTTTTTTGTTTCATCTCTTCTTTTTTCTTTTTCTTTTCTTTCTTTCACTCTCCTTCCTTCCTTCCTAACCCCTCCCCCCTCATTTTTTCCCTTTCTTTCTGATTGATTTCACAGAATTTACGGAGTGTCTGCTAAGTGTCAGTCACATCCCTACAACCATGGTTCTATAATTTTGGGCTGAGACTGACATAGAAAATATACAGGATCTGGCAGAAGGAGTGCCTGCTTGAGCGTGGTTGGTAGGGCAGTAAGATGGGTGTAATAATTTATAGTTTTAATTTGAACTTTTTACCTAAAATGTCATATGGTGTGCTTGAGTGTGATACTATGTTAGAGAATTACATGCTTATGATTTTGTAATTTAAAAAAGGGGCATTATTTGTGCTATACCCTGTGTTTCAACCAAGGCCCATACACAAGTATATATTGTATGAATACATAATATGCTGAAAACTAAAGAAAACTTCAGCACACCATGTATATGTTTGCTGCATTTTATTCACTCTGACAAAACTTTCAGTCTACCCTATTTCATTAGAAAAAAGTTTCACATTGCTCGTTAATCTGATTTCACTGTTAACTCATGGGTTCCAGCTGACATTTTGAAAAACACTAAATGCTGAAGATAAAATAATGAGTTAAAACAGATACCATGTTTCTTCAAAGGATCTTAGATAACCATAACTAATTTTAAAAACCAATATAAAAATTACCCTTGTAAGTGCTGCAAGTATACAGAGATTAAGAAGGGAATATGCCAGGAAGATCTGAACTGGAGTGGTGGGGGCTGAGGAAGGGGGACCGTGCAGAAAAGGGAAGCTTCCTGCGGAAGTGGCGATTGAATTGAGATTTGAGGAGGGTTTGGAATAAATTCGAGAGTGGGTTATTTAGAAAAAATGTCAGAGATCTTTGTGGTGACTGGATATGGAGTGTGAGGGAGAAGGAGATACCAGGAACATGGACTAGATTCATGGTTTGCCCAGCTGGAGGGACATGGGTGGCATTTGCTGAAAAGAGAAGACTAAAGAGGACCAGATTGGACAAAGAGGAAGTGGGAATACCACAGTTTCTTACTAAACATGCTGCTTTTGAAGTATCCAAGTGATAAAACCAAGGAGGTTTTTAAAGTAAGGATCTGAATTTGAGAGTCAAAAGTGTAGGACTTAAGTAGCAATTTATGAATCATCTAGATAGGAACAGTTTAGACAAAAGTAAAAATAAGATTAAGAGAATTTGATAACATTTTATTGTTATTTGCACTCTGATTTCATAAGTGAATTTTTCAGGGGCTTTCAGATAAATGACATGCAGGAAATTGTTAATGTGAAGGAGAATTACATTCATGTTATAAAAAGTTTTTAAAAACTAGTTGTGCTCTTATACCTGAGTACAGGCAGTTGTTCATGATCATAGTAATTAATGATGGCGGTGAACATTGATAAAAATGCGTCGAGACAGCAGGAGGCTCTTCATGTGCCACCACTGTAATTAATGTAGAACATCTTGTAAGAGATACCCTACCCTCCCTGACGAGGAAGCTCGGAGAAATGGACACATAAAATATTGGGTTGGCCAAAAGGTCTTTTTAGTTTTTCTGTAAAATAAAATACATTTTTCATTTTTAGCAGTAACTTTATTGATCTGGATATTTTGAGCATGTCGGCTGTCTCCTGCTATTGGCTTCTAGTGGGTAGAGGCCGGGGGGTGCTGCTAAACATCTTCCAGTGCATAAGGCAGCCCCACAGCAGAGAATTATTTGGCCAGAATGTCAATAGTACCAAGAAACTTCGCAAACCACTTTTGACACCTTCGATCAGTCACAGTACCTTCTCCATACACTGCACAAATCTTTTCATTTCTTTTTTTTTTTTGCATTTCAGTTGCATTTTAACCTTTCTTGAAATAATAAAGCATAATGAAATAATAAAGCAACGAAAAATGTTGCTTATTTTCTTTCATCTTCAATATTAAAATGGCTACAAAAAATTGACCAGTTTTGATTTTTTTTTAAATGCATGCTGACATGACAGCTGTCACAATACAATTTAACAAAATTGTTTCGAATGAAGTTAAAGACAGCTAAACACTACTAGAGCCATTGTATGGAAAAAACTAAGCAAACTTTTTGGCCAGCCCAATAATTAGTTCAAGGTCACAAATTTGATAAAGTACAAATCAAGGAAATCTAAAATGAACAGACCTGTCTCATTTTTGAGCCTAAATTCTTTCTTTACTAGCATCTTGTACATTTTTTTAGTATAACAGTGCGCATCAAAATGCTGTCAGGCAACGTCTTTGACCATATACTTTCTCAAAAGAAATACTCTTCTATTAAGTTGTTATATCAAGCATGTAAGTAATGACAAGCTTTCTCACTAAAAAGGCGTGTATTCCTAAATGTTTACACACTACTTACAAATTAGGTTCCTTATAAATGCCTTTAGTAGCAATAGAATGATAAGAAACATAAAGGATCTCACTTGTTACTTACTGTTCATTCACTCATTCATTTATCAGTGTTTGCTGAGCACCTACTTATGTCCAAGGTACTTTTTTTTTTTTTTTGGTAAGAATACTGAAGCTCTACTCTGCTTCTAGCATATACTGAAGACTGACTACAGTAAACCACGCACATTTTTCTTTCCCTAGTCCTGTCATTTCAGATAAAATAATGCTAAGTTTAGGATTTTATTTTTATTGTAGTATAAAAGTAGAACAATACTGAAAGAGAAAGTGAATGTTTCACGTTTACTGAGTTAAACACATTAGATCTTAAAGTTCTTTTCAAAATTGGCTGGCTCTTCAAAAACTTTTTTTCCTTCCATTGGTTATTTTTTTCAAAGCCTTTTCTTGCCTGTTTATTTAACCTGAATATAGAAGACAATGGGTTTGCATCAGCATTTCTTTTCATATATCTTTTTGAAGTTATACTATAATTTGTGGAAAACAAGTATTAAGTATTAAATGATAATTATTGATAAAAGCGTAAAGTTTACCTTAATTGGGAATAAGTGCTACCTTTCCATGTAAAATTTTTGAAAAATGCTAAATGTAAGAGTGTTAACATGTCTATTTAAGAATATATAGCCAGAAGGGTTGAGTAAACTACTTAAAGTACATGGAAATGTTTGTAAGGGTATGACATTATGCTAGATTTTTTAATGATATTTTTTCCTTCCAGATCTTAGTTTTCAAGCAGCTTCTCAAATAATGGCCACTCCAGTTTATGATGCCTTAAAATTAATGAAAGATATTTCGCAGAACTTCCCCATAAAAGCCAGGTATAATAAAGTTTATTAGTTTGATTATAGCCAGAATTCTTTCCATTAAATAAATTTTATGAAAATAGCTGATTTCACTTAATATAATGATGTCAATTAATTCTACTATATCCAGTGCTTGCGAAATCAGGACCTTTCTTTCTTTCTTTATTTTTTTTACTAGAGTATTATGTTGGTTTGTACACACATATCTGTGTGTACTACAAAATAGAGCTCTTGAATTAGAGCCAAATGGAAAGGAAAAACAATTCATTAAAAAAATATATTTAAATATAAACAGGGAGACATGGTAATGTAAGAAAGAAACTTGTTTAGTGATAAATAAAAATGTAATTTTTTTTTCTGTTCACCATGAAGGATAATGAAAAGTATTATTTTAAATAGGTCTATGCCCAAAGTGTAGCCAAATCTTGCCCTTTTAGATTCCAAGTGATTAGTAATTTCCTAATTGTATGGGATATCTTGTGGAATAATTTTTGCCAATAGGATATCTAATTGAACTGCTTTCAGAAATACTAATGTTACATTTAACACATCTCTCAGTTCAATTGATAATACATTGGCATATCTAAAAGTAACCAATACATATAATTCAGGTTACCACATGCTGTAAGGATGGGCAAAATCACAAGACTTTGATGCATTTGTATTCGATTAGGAACGAGAGACTATAAAATTATAAGCAACCAGCCGACACTGCATGCATATAGCACGTGGCAAGGGCAGCACTAGCGTTTTACTGAGAGGGGCTGGAGAGCGACCCTGTGCTCGCAGCATCTCTTCTTAAGCAGTGGGTGGTTGTCTGAAACACTATTTTGTACATTTATCCACAGCACAATCTACTGGATTTTATCTAGATATTCTTTACACTGGTAAGATAAATAAATAGTACATAGCTGGCCACAAGATACCAAAAACCTTTTCATGGCACCCTGAAAATAGGTTCGTCACTTATTTACAGATTAATGAACAGATTGATATGACCCTTTCAATTTTAGTTTGGGCAGTCAAGAATTTGAGAAGTCAGTACATTATGAAACATGAAATATGTATGTGTGTGTATAAATATTATGTTTAGCCACGTTGCTCTTACAGTAGCTTTTGAAATTACTTGGTCAAATACAAATAAAATAAAATAACTTTAGTTTTAAGAAGACAGTTGATTTTGCTCTTCGACAGTAAGTCAGACCACTGTCGAAGGATTTAGTTCCTAAACTCTAATCTTAGTTTGTGGTTGGTCATTAAAAAGTTTGGCCAGCTATGCTAATACTGCTTAATGGCTAGATTGTAAGCTTGAGCATATCTCTAAACACTTGGTGAACAATAGTAAATGTTCGTTGAAATGAAATATTTGCTACAGGAATGAAAAATTTGTGCTATCTAATTTATCTCAAATTCTGCCAAATTTTAGGAGATAATGTGCACTTACTGTGTTTTCTTTTTCTTTGTTTTTATCCTCACCTGAGGAAAGGAAGGAGAGAGAGAGAGGGAGAGAAACTTTGATATGAGAAACATCAATCAGTTGCCTTCCGTATGCAACCTGATCAGAGACCAAACCTGCAACCCAGGCATGTGCCCTGACCAGGAATCGAACCCACGACGTTTTGGTCCATGGGACAACGCTCCAACCAACTGAGCCGCACCGGCCAGGGCACTGTTGGATTCTTTTGGGATATACCTTTCTACTTGAGTTTTACTTAAAGCAGAACTTTACATTTACAGTCTTTAAACTTTTATATCATTTTCTTCTATGTATAAAATTGACAGATATATAACAAAGCATTCTTAGGAGTTAAGTCAAACAATAGACTTAATTTAAAAGTTTTCTTTATAAGAGAGTTATAAGCTCTTCTAGATTGAATATGTGAAGTCAGCATTATCAGTATCTTATCACTTATGTTCTCTGATAAAAATCCCAGGTTAAAGTTACCTGTTTGCATGGATACATATGATGACATTGATAATTTCATGCAAAATTCCTCTGTATGGGGGAGAAAACATAAAATAGCATTTTTCATCACCTGTTTTCGAAAAATAAGTGTCTGGTAGTAAGCAAGGTCTGACAATACTTAATGCATATAGTCAGTGCCCATGAGCTTCTGACAGTCTGTTCCTTCCACCTGAATCAGGTGCCCTTAGATGACAGCCAGAGTACCACTTGTCAAATAGGCTCCGTAGAAATGTCACGAAGCCTTTGGAGTCCTTAATTTCTGACACAAAGTATTACATTATCTTGGGTTATAGATTAGTCCTAAACATTTAAGGAGGAATGAGTTATACTAATATTTATTTTCCCAGATCTCTGACCAGAATTGCTGTAAATCAACATATGAAGAAGGAAATACAGAAAAATCAACAGGTTTGTTTGGATTCCTTTTCAGTAAAATTTACTATACTGATATCACTGTTTCAGACTTTGGGTCTTCAGTTTTCATACAAAAAAGAAAATGTTCATTTGTATTTTTGGTTATTAAAACAGTTCAAGATTTTCCGTTTTTGTACTTTCTATACATTGGCTGTAACCAGTCTTTCCCCACGTTTGACTTACCGCCACATTCACCCTTCACCCCAAACCTTTTGCTCATGTGGCATGGCTTTCTTCACAGGATAAAGAGTAAAAGCTATGACTTAATTACTGTTTCTCATAATTAGTTTTCCTTAAAAACTTGAGGACCAGTCAAATTTAGACCATTGGAACAGTTCTAGAATCCCGTAGTGTGCAGGACACCAGTGGTCGGCGGTTTGGTAAGATTCTGACAGATGGTTTCTTAAATTGCCTTAATACCCCAAAACGACCCTAATTGTCTTGATTCTTGTGAAGTGCTTAGACTATTGCCTCGCTTGGTTTTAAGTGCTATAATACCAGATACACAGGGCTACCAAAAGTGGTTTATTTTTCTCACATAAAAAGAAGCATTAACGTAGGTGACCGCAGGCATGGTTTTTTCTTTCTATGGCTGCAAATTGCTGCCACTGCTCCAGGCTTCTGATATGAACTCAGCGTAGAAGGGGGCTGGAAGATGGCATCGACCGCATTCATCCCACTAAAGCTTTCAATCCTGGTTATTTACCCCAAGCAAAAAATCTTGACATTAGCCAGTAAACAAAATAGTCACAACTCTATTGTGTCATCTTGTTTAGCTCCCTCTTTCAGAGCATATTGGTGAATGATAAGGATGACAATGGCTTTCATGTTGTTAATCTTGGGTAAATGTGTTTGGACTAGAAGTTCATGTTACCTGCGACCACATGGGGTGTGTGGGTGACAACTAAACAAACTGGAGTTCCCACCCTGGAAAGAGGTTGGTGGTGACTAGAAGGTCAAAAACTTTCGGAATGCCTCCACAGTATTACTGGACACGCACATCGTGAGATCACGAGCGCCCCAGCAGTCTGTCACTGTCACATCTCACCGCTCACAGCCAGAGTGTGGTTCACACAGGCAAGGCTGCCGCAAGACGTGGGAACCACAGGTGAACACGCACAAAGGGAGAGATAGTGGATTTGAATATGTGGGAAGATGATCTGTCTTCAACTCACAATTAGAGAACCACAGATCAAAGTTACACTGAGATACCAGATTTATAATAGTCAAAGTTTGAGGGCGAATTCTGTTGGGAAACTGTCTTGTGTGTGTGTGTGTGTGTGTGTGTGTATAAGAAAGCAGGGAAAACAAGATATGTACTTGTATGTATTAGTATTTACCTAAAGGAACACCAGAAGGATGAACAAAAAACTGGGGGAAAGTGTAGAACAGTTTCCTCTATGGGCCATGGAGAGGGGATGGAGAACAGGGTAGGAGAAGGTCCTGGAATGAGTATAAGAATTCTTCGTGTGTAGGTTTTTATATAGTTTTAACCTGGGACTCATGCAAAGATTATTCAGAAGCTATGCCGAAGTCGTGTAAGTGAATTTGGGTTTGGTTTTACTTGGGAGACAAGAGCATTAGCTCCAAAGTACAGCAAATCTCCCTTTTGAGTTAAAGATTCCTATTATTTTGCTCAGAGATCAGCCAGAGTCTACTTTTGGCGATTTTAAAATCACTGTCAGTACAGTGTGTGTCTCACTGTTTACTGTACGAGCTTTTGTATTATGTTCCATCACATTGTTTTGTTAGGGAGAAAAAAAATCAGAATATGATCAGGTAGTCTGGTAACTTCTTAATTTTGCTTCTACAGCGTGAAATATTGTTTTAATTGCCTAGTTACATAAAAAACAGGTGAGATACTTAAATATAAAACCTAAATAAAGGATTAGATCTAATCCAAGAAGAAGTTCACACCTTTCCTAATTATGTCAACTAATTACTTAGAATATATGAGAGTTTTACAGTTCTAGAAAAATTCCCTTGATCAGAATAACCTCTCTAAAAGTTCCCCTGCAAAACATTCTTTTACAGCCTTTTCTTTTTCACATGGAAAAAAATTTCCCCTGTATTTAGATTTATATCCGATTTAACTTAAAATTTTAAATTCAGAATGCCTATACTTTCAGTTTAGAGACCTCCAGACCTATTTATTAACTTCAGTTTACCGTTCTAACCTCAACCAGTCATCTGAGATCCAATCACTGGAAATGTTTAGCTTGAGGTAATGGCCCAGTTCCTTTGGTTGTTAAAGGGATATGTTGCAATACGTTGTTCCCTCCTTTTTTTTTTTGGAATGAAGTCATATTTCTCCAAGGATTTATATTTGTTTCTGCTCAGAGGCTAAGAGCACTCACAGCTTAGTTCCACAGTAAATAAAAAGTCCGCATATTTCTTGGACCTTAAAAATAGTGAGAAATCTAGCCTCAAATCCATATGAAGATAACCCAGAGGCAATGAATTCTAGCAGAAGGCTCGTCCCCGCCCAACCACAGTGAGATCAGCAAGCTTTTGTGCTGCTGCTGCGGGCAGCGTGCCTTCTAGGTCACTTTTCTTTGTGAGGGGAGCACTTTGCGTACACAAGGCTCTAACCCTGCTCCCTGTCCTGGGTGAGCCCAAGGCTTTACTTCCTGTCCTGCTGAGACTTGCCCTGAAAAACCCAAGCTTTAAGGGCCAAAAATCGTTTGTGTCCTTGGACTCCTGTTTCTACCACTTCTCTGCCCTTAGGAGAAATCTTTCCTTTTAAAGCTAAACTGTCCATTTAGAGGACATCACTCATATTTTAATCCGCACTTTTCATGTCCCCTTTTAGAAGGAGGAATCGGGGTATCTGCCGCATCGCAGGGCTGGGAACTGAATTCTCACCCTTGATTTGAGAAAGGCTGCCTGAAATCATATATTCGGGGTAATTTACCAGGATTTAAGGCCACCTCTCCAGGGGGAGGGAGGAAGAATTTGTCAGTATTAGCCTCCAGTAGACTGTCCGCGTTTCAGCACTTAAGTTCAGTTTGTTACCCCTTTTGAGCACCTTCTTTGTTCAGAGTGCTGTGTGTGGCTTAGGTAAGTGTTCCCATGGGGAGCTGGCACTTCGGGGTGGATTGCGTACTTGAGGTGCTTCCTACCTACAACTGAGTTACCTAAACTGAACGGAGCACCAGGAGAGCCTGAGATACAGCTAAAGACAAACCAAGGTTTGACCTGCGAACCTTCGCATGTTCGGGCTTAATCTCTTGCCAGTGTTCTGCATAAATCCAGTGGAAATATTTCCTGTCCTATCACAAACTGAGTTCCTCCTTTCCCTCCTCTGTGTGTAACTTACTTGTCATGGGGAGTGATAAACATACAGAAAAATCTACCTCTGTCAGGTTTTCTCCGAATCTCTTCTAAGTTAATTTCTTCATCTGTCTTTCTAGAATAATTTATACAAATCTCTGTTAGGTCACTTATTATGCAGTGTCTTTAAAATGCACTGTTTTAAAATTGTTTTTCTTCTAAGCCAATTTACGTACACTGATACATTTGACTAGACACAGGTATATATTATATTTAAACTTTATAACAAACCAATGAGATAGATGTAAGTACCCATTTTACAGATGAGAAAACTGAGACTTAATGGAAACTAACCCAAATTTCACCACTAGTAAGTAGCAAGACTAAAATTTAAAGTACACCTGACTCCCTCACCGTGATCTTAATAACTATGCTGTCCTACCAAGGACGTTACCGTTTTTACTTTTATTACTGCCCTAGTGCCTGGAGTTATTTCTAGCACACAGCAGGCACTTGAGGAATAGTTACTGAATGAAAAGAAAAGATAGTGAACATTGAAACACTGCTTTAATGGAGAGCTTTATGAATTCAGAGTGACCTCCATATATTTACACACATACCAGTGGTTTGGGTCCTGGGATATTAAAGAATAGGAATGTGCCAACTATCAAATCCTAAGTGTGTGAGCGCATGCACACACACGTGCAATATAAAATGTAGGGGGTAGGTCATCGTTGTAGCATTAGAACTTTAATATTGCATATTGCAAAATCAAAATATTCAGGTATTTGTGTCTCTAACCTGTCATCACATGCCCATTGCCAGATCAGGGTGGGCAAACTACTACCCACCTGGAAGTCATATCTGGCCTGCCACCTGTGTTTATAAATAAAATTGGAATATCATCATGCTAGTTTGTTGTCTTTGGTTGCTTTCGTGCAGCAAGGGCAGAGTCGAGTGATCGCATCAGAGACGATAGGCTGGGAAAGCCTGAAACGTTGACCATCTGACTCTATAAAAACTTTGCTGACTCCTGACATAGATCAATATTATCATATGACTTAGCCAACTGTTATTCTTCTCTGTTTCAAGGATCTTCTCAATAGATTTGAAATTCACCCAGGTGATGCTTATCTGTATGTAAATGGACTTCGTGTGGATGTGGATGCCCACGACCCTTTTCGGTAAGTGTTGAATTATTGATACAAACTAATTGTGGTTTACATAAAGGGAAACATTGTCCCAAATTTAGTATTTGTCAAAATTCAAATAACCACTTTAAAGGTAAAGCAAATACATGATTTTGAGTGTATAAAAGGTTTCTGTTATTTTTGTAGAACAATGTTCTAAGTGTCTTAGAATGTCAGAGCCGGGAGAGACCTTGCAGACATTTTTTTTTCCAGATGAGAACACTGAAGTTTCTGAGTCTTAGACCTGTACTTATCCCGTTATCTGAAGCCGCCCTTCAGTGGAGGAGAGGTTTATCCTTAACAGGGAAGTTGCCTGGCCCTGGGCTGAGCAACCAGAGCGCTCTACCCTCCGGAGAGGAGCCGAAGGACCGGGAGGCGTTTCTTCAGAAGAAAGGAATTAACAGGGAGAATTTAAAGTGCTTGTGTCTGTTCAAAAGGAAATTTGAAATTGTAGAATTCAGGGTGCTATCTTTTTCCTTATATAAAAAACATTCTTCAAAAATGCTCTAGAGCAGAATTAGGTAGTCTTTTATTCATTCCACTGGCCCGTAAATCAGTCATGGGCCAAAAAAAGAGAAATCAAGTGAATTTATTTTATTTGTAAAAGAAGCAAAAAAGTACTTTAAAAATTAATATTTGGAATAGAAAATGAATTTTATAAGCATAGTATTTTTGGTCACTCAGTTTTAATTCAATCAAATATATTTTATTCAACTTTAATTAATTAAATGTTTATTGTATATTCTTAACCGTTTGAAAATATAAAGGGTAATACAGGAAAGACTGAGAAGTAGAGTAGGTGGTTCAAATGGGGTTTTCTCTTTATTTAGTTGATTCCTTGGACCTAGTATTGGGAGAATGATAACCTAAGATATAAGCGATACACAGACAGTAGAGTGTCAGTTGTTAGCTCCTGGCCAGTAAACTTCAGAGGGACAAAAGTTACTTGTTTGTGCTCAGGAACAGTAAAAATGGGTTTTTAAGATTTATTTATTTTTAGAGAGAGGAGAAGGGAGGGGGAGAGAAACATCAATGTGTGGTTGCCTCTTGCGCACCCCCTACTGGGGGCCTGGGCTGCAACCCAGGCATGTGCCCTGACTGGGAAATGGAACTGGTGACCCTTTGGTTTGCAGGCCAGCGCTCAATCCACTGAGCCACACCAGTGGGGGCTAAAAATGGGTTTTTAAAAAAGTAGTGAAATGGTACTGTGGAAAGTTTCTGTGTTGATATATGGGGAAATTTTCACAGCAGGCACATGTTGACGTGTAATGTAGAAAGACTGTAGATTATTCAGGAAATATAAGCCCCTTGGCTCCTCCCCCGGCAATTAGCAGTCTGCAGGATGTGTGATACATTTTTGTTCAACATTGAAGTGATCATTTGTAGCTACTATAATTCCCTTAGAGGAAAAGAAAATATGTGAGGATAGTTATACTTCTGACATTTTTAGTACAAAATAAACAATCAAAGAGGTTCTCAGAAAAAGATCGGAACACGTAGGTAAAATCAGTGTGAAGAGGTTGATGAATGGAAGAAAATGATACAGGAAACTGGAGAGCAAGAGAAGTGCCTTATTACTGAAGTTATATCCTGGATCTAGAAAGAGGTCCATTTGGGGTTTTTTAAAAAAAAGACAGGGGTGGGGGACGGCATACGTTAGTATTTTGCACTTCCGTCCTACGTCCTGTCTCATTGCATTTCTGGGTTGCGGGAGCTGATAGGACACCCCATGGTCTGGCCCTCCTTCCCATGGTCCTGGGAACAGTGGAAGGAGCCAAAGCCGCCTGGGCCAGGGCAGCACTGGTTCAATCAAGGCTGTGCCCAAGCCCTTCTCTCCCTGCCAGGGAAGCTAAGACAGCAGAAGAACAGGGAGGAAGGTGGGCAGGGCTGAGTAAAGCCGAGGGCTTCCTTCACTGGTGCCTTATAGGTCCACCCTCGGGCCACTAACACATGCCTCTCTAAGCAGTCCCCTCAGCCACGTACGTGACCAGACAGAAACTGGCGCAGCGTGGCTAGGACGCATTTTGGCAGCCGACCTGTCTGCTCGAGTAGTGTCTACAAATAACTACCAGAAAGAACGAGCAGAGGCGGCTTGATACCCACACTTGTGCACTTTTTTCTGCATCTTAATGAAGTCGTCTGCCTCAGAGCTGTTTTGCCCTCTTAGTAAATATGTATTTTTAATGCAAGCAGCATTAAAATTCAGTATTATAAAATCAACTCAATATTAAAATTCAACTTCGTAAGCATCAGAGTGCCTACAGTTCTATAGAAACCAGCCGATATTTGGGGTATAGTGGCGAGCAAGATAGAAGTGTTGCCTACGTGAAATTTTGCAGCCTAGTGGAGTGACTGATGTTACATAATTACACTGTGATAAGGCTTATAAAAGATCAAGTGTGCCGCTTTGGGAATTTATACGTTACTTCTCGTGGAGCATGGGGACAGCCGAGTTCAGATTTCCCCGCGGCAGTGACATTTAAGGTAAGATGGGAAGGAGGAATCAGGCAGAGGGAGGCGCAGAGGCTCGGGGAGCATGGCGCCTGGGAGGACAGGAGAAGTAGGGTGGGGCCAGACTGGGACGCGAAGAGGAGGCGGAGGGGACTGAGGCCCCTCGGGTCGGGGAGGGCCCAGTGTCGAACCAGGTTTGGAAGAGGGGCCTCTTACCGCAGGGGCAGCAGAAGCCAGCAAAGCATTTTCAGCAAATCTAAAGAGGGCAACTCTGTATTTAAAAGAGAAGCATGAGAATTATTTAGGAGTCCAGAAATACAAGGAATTTTACTGATAGATAAACCTAGCATATTTAAAGAACACTTTTTGTTTTAAATCAATTTGCAAAATTCCTGACTTAGTAAGAGCAAGGAGGAAACTAATGCCGGTTGAGGGCAACTGTGTACCCAGTCGTAAATTAATTTAGTACTAATACCCTATAAAGTGACTGTAACTGTTCTCTTTACATAGACAGGAAGCCAAGACTCAGAGAGACCCCCCACAAAGATAGGGGCACAGAGCGAGTGGTGGCAGGGTTCGAAAGCTCATGCATTTCCCCTGTACCTGGTAACTAATTTTTCTGTTAAGGGTTTGCCTTGGAAACTAGCTTGAAATAACAAAGATGGTAGCTACAAAACCTATGGGGAATATTTACATTCATTTGCATAAGAAGTATCAGATCAGTAAGCATCATAAAGTTTTCCAAATGAAGAGAATATTGGCAATGCAATCCAAAATTTTTATTTTGTAAGTGAGAAAACATAGACTAAAGGGGCTAAGAACTTCCAAACCACACGTGAAGAACTGCTGCCGCCCAGACTAAGTCTTATTATTAGATTAGTGATCTGTGGTGTACAAGCTAGTACTCTTCTTATCACACTCATCTCCTCATGGATTTATTTATTTATTTATTTTTGGGTAAAAAGTTGGTTTCGTAAAGCCGTGGGCAGAACTGTCTAGGATACACATGCAGAACTGACCTTATACAGGTCAGCTTCAAACACTTACGAAACAACTCTCTCAAGAGTTTAGATATTAAATCTCTACTTTTTAAATGTGTATCTCTGTAGTTCTCCCTGAAAACTGTATTCTGAAATCCATATATCACTTCATTCTGATTCCGTGCATATCTGAAAGGGGAAGGCAACAGAGTTATTTATTGATGTTGTTATTTTTTTATCAGTAATACTTTCTGTCATGTTGAAGAACTATCAAGGTGTATATGTAATTAGAAACATTAATATGTATTCTAAACACACATGAACTTTCATGCTTTAATAGGGCTTCCTCTGTGCTAAAATTTTATATTTTAGGTCATACTTGATCTTGTTTTTGCTGTAAAGTTATCACAAGAGCGACATAGTGTATTTCCCCTTTATTTTTGGCTCCGGGGTGAGCACGTTCCTGCCTCATTGGCAAGGAATAGAGTCAGTATACCTTGTTCCTTGCCATCTTATCTTTTAAATGAGAGTTTGTTAACCACTGAACATAAACAGTCCTCAGCAGGACTGTAACCTGGGTAACTAATTGGAACTCCTTGCCTTATTCGTTAATGAGTTTAATAATTATATATTTTCCTGCTGTTAATAAAGATACCAGTGAAACTTGTTTCTCATGCTTTGAAAAAGCTGTGAACTTTAAGGGATTTTTTTAAATGCTGGCAAATCAGAGTAAAACTTCTGTCTTTTCTTTCAATGTGAAGTATTCTGGATATGCTGAAGCTGGAAGGAAAGAGGATGAACGGCCTTCACAAACTTGGGATCAGCGGAGAAGACATGAGCAAATTCTTGAAATTAAATTCACACGTTAGGGACAATAACTATGTGTTAGACATTAGACATTCTTCAATAATGGTAAGTGCTCATGTAATTCCTTGTTTCAAAACCTTTAGTTGATTTAAAACTTAATATAAAACCAAATACGAGTTCGCATTACTTTTTTTCCTCCGTGTACTTCAGTTAGTATGTGTTCTATAACTTTTAAAAGGCATTTAATTTTCTTATGTCCAAGACTTTAAATTTGAGACTGCGGGCGGAGGGCCTCATGCCTCCTGTACTGCTGATAATTAGGGTAGACATTGATCTCTCGTCAGTGGCTTATGGAGAGTTATTTTTATACGGTTTTATTTTTTAATATAAAAAATAAGTAAAATGGAGTCAGCATTTTGGGGGAAAAGCTTTGTGTAAAAGGCCATGGTAATACAAAATCGTTGCATATTATGTGTTCCTTAATTGAAGAATACTCAACCGACTTCCTATATTTAATCAGTCTAATACAGAAATAATACTGTGTATTTCCACTTGTCCTTTGATAGAATTAAATCTGCCTTTGAAAATGATTTGAGTATTAATGTAGTTTTAACAGGTTTCTGTGTTCTTTTCTAGTGGATTAACGACTTAGAGAATGACGGTTTGTATGTAACTTGGCCTGCAAGCTACCAGGAACTGCTGAAACCGGTGTTCCCTGGGAATATACCTTCCATAAGGCGCAATCTTCATAATTTGGCGAGTTTCATATTTTGACATTTTGCATACATTTTTAATAAAGATATTAGCATTATTTTTGGATTACCCTGCTCTTGATAAATAGGCGTCCAAGTAATAAGGAAGGAAATATTTGCCTGATACAACAAGCTTGAATGGCATGGATGAGTCAAAAGTCAGTAATGTCACATTTTCTACCTCTCGTTATGTAGCCTTCATGCACTTTTATAATACCAGTATTAAGTTGATGGGCTACTTTTACATTTTCTTTCTTCTGTATTACAAAGAACTAATGATTAAGATTTCATGTTTCATGGAAAAATACATGAATACCATTTTATCATCTTAGCATATAAATTCATTATTACAACATAAACAACCTTTTAGAACTTTAAATTATGGAGAAACACCTAGAGCATTTTTTTTTCAAGAAAGTGAATTTTTTTAAGAAAGTGAATATCTTATTTCCTACATCAACCTAGAGTGATTAGTTATGTTAATGCTTTTGGGAGCAGGGTCAAAATTCTATTACTGTTTCCTCTTTTAAAAACCTTATCACAGAAAATCCAATGAACATTTAGAACGAGATAATTTCACTTTTGTAAAAAATAATTATTTTGTGGTGTACTTCAAGAAAATGAGTAATATGTTTTAAATTCTGTGTGCTGTTCTATTTGGATGTGTAGCTTTTAGAAATCCTTCATTAATATCAATCAGTAAAACTAACACACTGAGGCAAAATATTGACATGTGTTTCATGTCTTCAAAATTCTTTAGAATTACTAGAAATTTCTTTTTAAAAACCTTGAGTTTTATACTTTTAGCTATAGAAATTAGACTAAACTTCAATTTCGTGAAAATTCTAAAGTGTTAAAATAATGATTATAGACTATCTACTTTCTTACAGGTTCTATTTATTGATCCTGCTCAAGAATATACCTTGGATTTTATAAAACTTGCCGAACTTTTATATCATCATAAAATCCCTGTTAGGTACGGTAATTCTCAGTTTATAACAAACTGTCAACAGAAGGAAATCCAGTGGTGTCCATGCTGTGTCAGAGCATTCATGTAGAATTCAAAGCAGCGGTTCCTCTCCAGTGCCTGAGACGCATAGCTGTGGGCTGTGAAGCACCATGTGACTTCATAGACTCTGTTTGTCAAAGCTGCTTAGTAACCTTGTTCACACTCTTTTCCTGAGAGAGTGATCTGATCGCTTTGGGAACTTAAAGGTGAATCCATTTCCCTGTGGTTGTGTTAAGAATACACTCTTCTCCTGGTCATTTGATAATGTCACCACCAGAGGGTATACATTTTGGAGGAACCTATCAGATACGAAGATTTGGGTGAATAGGCGTTACAGGTCAAACCTTTTTAAATAATGATATTCCCCTTTTCCCATTTACTAACACATTCTCTCCATTTATATGTTACAGTCTAATGATGTTTGAAAATCGTGGTTTATTGTGGTTCAAGGAGTAGTTGTGACATTCCTTATTCATCTTCTTTTTCCAGAATCGGTTTTGTGTTCATCGTTAATACCGATGATGAAATTGATGAAACAAATGATGCTGGAGTTGCTCTTTGGCGGGCTTTCAACTATATTGCAGAAGAGCATGAAGTATCACAAGCATTTCTTTCCATTGCACAGGTGAGTTTATGCACTAGGCATAATTTAGAATATATTGTGGGTTCCTTACACTACTATAATTATAATCATTATTATATTAATATTTCAAAGATTATAGAAACTCTCAGGGGATTAACACAGATAATGGATTTGATTCTTACAACTCCCAACCGAAGTCATAATATTGTTCCCAATTTAAAAATTATGCACCTGAAACTCTACCAAAATATATGAACCTAACTTAGGTTTACCCAGCCAGTAAAGGAGTTTAAGTTGTATATATAAGTTTAGAGAAAATGGTGAGTCAGAGAAGAATTCTTGAACAAATTTTGAGTAAAACCATGAATTGAAAAAAGTAAAATATTCTAAACGATACAACATGTAGATACTTTCTAGAGAATTTCAAAGGGGAAGGAGATCACTTTATGACAGTAAATTAGGTGTGGAAATGGTAATATTGAAACTGAATCTGACAAGGAAATTGTGGGGAAAAAAGCCTGATTAAGGAAGAATAAGAGATAGGACGATTATTTTGTAGTTGAGGTTTTGAAACTATTGTAACTCATCATGAAAAAATATAAATGTAATTAAAAATTATTATTAAGAAAGGTTACAGCTTTAAAAATTAACTTCTATTCATTTTTAAATTTGTTGGTCTTTAGCGTGTCAACCATGGTCGTAAACAGGGTTGGTTCCTCTCCAAACGGAAAAGGGAACTACTAAACCGCGGTTGGTTTTCCGTCCTCTTTCTGCGGCTCCCTGGAGCACTACTCGCCGCCCCCAACTCAGGGTTCTGGGCTATAGAAACTCCCCGCACTGCGGTGGCCTGGGGTATATTTTGCTCCGTAATATAGCGCCATGGGACACATGTCAATATTGTACCTCGGTCTGTTAGTTTTACTGATTGATGTTAACAGTTTATAAGGGGCTTAGTCAAATTGACACATCTTCTATTTATAATAAAGCCCAACTACCTTATTATGAAGGGATCAATGTGCTAATCAAAACTAAGAAACTTGAACAGCTTTCAAAATTGCCTTCACCTAAGTTATCTTAATTATTTCTATTGATCCCTTTTCTGTAAGCATTTTGTATCAGACATTATTTTGTGTGATGGCATATTTTAAAATCACTCGCCTTTTGAATTATCTACCGTGATGTTCAGCACAATACCATAATCTCTTCGAAACTGCATCACACTCGAAACCTCAGGGTTCAGTAGAAAGCAGCATAAAAGTAGGCCCTCAATATGGGTTGCAGCCTGTGAGATGTGCTGAACAACCGGAGGAGTGAGCAGCGGGGAAAATAAATGAGGAGGAGCCATTCAGAGAGGGCATTTGAAATCCCCTGCCGGCCAGAGCCTGGCAGCATTCACTTCCGTTCCGCGGGCAACGCGTTGTGTCCTTTAGATTTACTGATTCAGAATAATGGGAGCAAAATCTCGGCTTTTAGTAAAATACAGGAATTAATAAAATTTCTTTAATATTGTTTCATTACATTCAGTGAACAAATTATTTTATCTAAAATAATTAGAAAAACATAACATCAGGAGAGGGGAAATATAGAAGGTCAAAATCATAATAAAAGTATATGAAGATTATTGAAATATGATAGAGAAATTCGGTAGACTAAGTGCAGTATTTGTAATAAACCCATATGACTTAATAGCCCTGGCTGGTGGGGCTCAGTGGATTGACCGCCAGCCTACGAGCCAAAGGGTCTCAGGCGCAATCCCCAGTCAGGGCACGTGCCTGGGCTGTGGGCCAGGTCCCCTGTAGGGGGCGCGTGAGAGGCCACCAGATATTGATGTTTCTCTCCCTCCTCTTTCTCCCTCCCTTCCCCTCTCTCTAAAAATAAATAAATAAAATCCTAAAACAAAACAATATGACTTCATAGATTAGCAATCCTGTGCAGTAGCTATGCAGACTTACAAACAATTTAATATTTTCTCCCTACTTTGCAAGTTTAAGATTAAAAAAAATATGTTGTTGCATATTTAATGAATATTTGATGAAAATGTATATTTGAGAATGTAAAAACACTTTAAGACTTGGCTGGGATGAAGAAACTGACAGTGGATTAACCAGCCAATAGTAAACAATTATGAAACTGGACAAAATATATGAAATGTCTCTTTTCAATCACTCGGCAAGAAACAGGAAGAACTATGATACTTGCAAAAAAGATGAAATAAAGGTATTTCCAGATAAAGACTGAGAAAATTCACGCTGCCTCAGAAGAAGCACTAAAGGAAATCCTTTAGGCCAAAAGGAAATGACGCCAGATGGTAACTCAAATCTGCAGGAAGAGGTGACATGGTAAAATGCGAATACACGGGTGGACATCGAAGGCTGTATGATTATATTCGTCTCTTCTCTTTAAATTGTAAAAGGTTGAACAAAGCATAAATTCTGACATACACAGATGTAATACCCACAATGATAATACAGACGCACAGAGGAGCAGAGGATGAAATGCGTCTATTTTGGAACCATACTTCTATGCATTTACAATATTAACTTAGCATTAATAGTTGACTGTGGTAAGTCCCTTCATAGGTTGTGATCCCTAGAGTAACCACAAAGAAAATAAGTTAAAAATATAGGTGAAAAAATCAAAAGGAGAATTGAAATGATGCACTAAGAAATATCAGTTAAGCACAAAGAGAGCAAGCAGTAAAGGAAGCAGCAGTGAACAAAAGACACATGCAGTAAATAGAAAACGAATAGCAAAATGATGCAAGTAACCCACCTACAGCAATTGTTATAGTTAATAGGAGTGAATTAAACTTGAGCATATCAGAAGAATGGATGTAAAAACATGGAAAATTGTACACAAGCTAAATATTCAATAATCTAGAAGAAAATTCTTAGACATACAAACTACCAAGATGGAATCAGGAAGAAATAGAAAATCTGAAGATCTGTTACTAGTCTGAAGATTAAAATGCTAATCAAAATTCTCAACAAAGAAAAGCTAAGGACCAGATGGCTTCACTGGTGAATTCTACCAAACATTGAAATAAGAATTAATACCAACCTCAGACTTTTCCAAAAAATAGGAGGGAACACTTCCAAACTCATTTTACAAGGCCAACCTTACCCTGCTACTAAAGCCAAACAAGAACTCTGCAAGAGGGAAAGTTACAGGCCAATATCCCTGAAGAGCACAGATGAATAATCCTCAACAAAACATTAGCAAACTGAATTCAAAGTACTTTAAAGGGTTATACACCATGACCAAGTAGGATTTATTCCTGTGATGCGAGGATGGTTCAACATATACAAATTAATATATGTGATAAACAATAGTAATAAAATGAAGGATGAAATCATACAATCATTTCAGTAGATGGAGAAAAAGCAGTTGACAAAATTCAACATCCTTTTATGATAACCCTCAACAAATTGTGTCTAGAAGAGATGTACTTCAACATAAAAGCCGTATGTGACAAGCCCACAGCTAACATCATACTCAGCAGTAACAAGATGAAAGTTTTTCCTCTGAGATCAGGAATAAGACAAGAGTGCCCACTCTCACCACTCTTATTCAACATAGTGCTTGAAGTCCTAGCCACAGAATTAGGCAAGAACAATAAATACAAGGCATCTGTATCAGAAAGGAAGAAGAAAGTTGTCTGTTTGCACATGACATGATCTCATATATAAAAATCCCTAAAGACCCCACCAAAAATCTGTTAGAACTAATAAACGAATTCAGTAAAGTTACAGGATACAAAAATCAGTTGCACTTCTATATGTTCACAACCATTGGGAAGAGAAATTAAGTGTACTATCCCATTTACAGTAGCATCAAAAAAGAATACAATACTTAGGAATGCATTTAACCAAGGAGGTGAAAGATCTTTTTACTGAAAATTATAAAACATCCATGAAAGGAATTGAAGAGACAAGTAATTGGAAAGGTATTCCATGTTCATGGATTGAAGAATTAACTGTTGTCCATACTACCCAAAGCAATCTACAGATTTAATGTAATCTCTATTAAAATTTCAGTAGCATTTTTCACAGAAATAGATAAAACAATCCTAAAATTCATATGGAACCACAAAAGACCCTGAATAGCCAAAGCAATCTTATGAAAGAAAAACAAAGCTGGAAGCATCATGCTTCCTGATTTTCATTAATATTACAAAGTTATAGTAATCAAAGCTGTATGGAACTGCTGTAAAAGCAGACACGTAGATCATTGGGACAGAAAATCAAGAACCCAGAAATACACCCATGCATAGATGGTCACTAAACTTTTGGAATGTAAATTGGTGGAGCCACTATGGAAAACAGTCTCATGGTTCCTCAAGAAATTAAAATAGGATTACAATATGATTCAGTAATTCCACCTCTGGGTGTGTGTACAAAGGAGATGAAACCAGTATCTCAAAGAGATTACTGCACTCCCGTGTTCTTTGCAACATTTGCAATAGCCAGGGTCTGGAAACAACCTTAGTTGTGCCCATCAACAGATGAATGGATAAGAAAATGTGCATATCTATACACACACAGGATATTATTCAACCTTAAGGAAATTCTACCGTTTGCAACAACATGGATGAACCCAAAAACATTATGCAAAGTGCAGTATATCACAGAGAAAGATAAATACTGTATAACATCACTTATATGTGCAACCTAAAAAACCTGGACTCACGGAAATAGTAGAAACGTGGTCACCAAAGGATGATAGATGTTGGCCAACAGGTACAAACTTTTCAGGTATAAGAGGTATAAACTCTGGGGCTATGATGGACAGCGTGGTGGCTATGGTTGATAAGACTATTATATAATTGAAATTTACTAAAAGAAGACTCTTAAGTGTTCTTACCCCAAAAAATAAATTAAAAAACTGACCGCTGTGTTAATTAACTTGATGTTAAGAATCCTTTCACAGGATTTTATCAAATCATCATGTGTTACACTTTAAACATATTACTACTTCATTTTATCAGTTATACCTCAGTGAACCTAAAAAAATAAAATAGAAAAATAAATATAATTGATATGGAAGAGTAAAGACCTATAATTGCTGTGAATCTGTGGAGGAAGAGTAACATGATGCATCTGGCCATACCAGATAATAAGGTCTATAAAGTTATTAAGACAGTGTAGTATTGGTTCAAGGGAAAGATATATAGACCAAAGTTGGGAACATGTGGGGCCTCCAAAACTGAATTATGCAGAAGCGATGTCACAGCAAGTCAGAATGGACTTTCAGCAGCTGGTGGTGGGACAACTGGTTATGACAATACAGACATAATATTTCACACCTTACTTAAAAATTGTTTCAGCTTAAAAGTTTAGTGTGAAAAACAAAGCATTAAAACTTTTATAAGAAATTAGGACCCAAAGGGATGTAAGAGTTTCCTGGATAGACTTAAAAAGTCATGAGTCTGAAGGAAAATATTAATAAATTTAGCTATATACAAGTGAAAACCAATGATCATTAAAAGATACCATAAAGAAGGGGAAAGAAGTTCCAAGCAGAAGAAGTGTTTGCAGTATGTATAATCAATAAAAGATTTATATCTCACAATATAAAGGTTTCCTACAAGTCAAAAAGAAAAATACTAACAAACCCAGAGGAGAAATACATAAAAGAGATTTTTTCTAATACAAGAGGATGCATTTATGGTAAATGAAAATTTAGTGAAATTAAAGAGGTAAGTAAATATTTATTACAACCACTGGTAAGTAAGCAAGATACGTATTTCATAAGAAAAATAAAAAGTGAGACTTCCCTGGAGTATTACTTTATACGCCACGATTGGGCAGTAACCGGGGAAGCCGCAGTTCACGCCAAGAATGCAGAGCAATGGGAATATGCCCTGTCACTCGGCCCAGGAAGTCTGGGTTGGCACAGCCACGTTGAAAGCCATCTGGTGGCACTTCAAAACGTGAAGTTAAATTTGCATGCTGTCTACGTACACACGCGCGTGCGTTAACTCCACCCCACCTGCCCAAAGGGAGACTCTTGTACCTGTGCCATACGAGACCATCCTTAGCAGGATCCACAGTACAACGTGCAGCATTGTGTGTGCGTGTGCATACAGATACACATCAGTAGTAGAACAGATGGGTCAAACTTGGTCTGTTCACATAAGTGGAAAGTAATATGCGACCGCACATCTATTTTAGCATAATGACATGGAAGGCTAACATACTACCATAAACTTTAAAGTTCAAAAGCAAAGCAAAATATCATGGTGCATGGGAATACATTCTGGTAAAACTCTAGTACTTAAAAGGTGGACAAATGGTAAACCCAAGCCCGATGGTGCCTGCATCGGGGAGTAGGGGCAAAGGGACCAGGAGGGAGGATGTCCTGGGGCAGGGTTGGCAGTGTTCCATGTCCTGTGTCATGCAACCTGTTCACAGGGATTCTCTGTTTTATTATTCATGCCTCATTCTGAGCATTCATTTTTGCTTACCAGGTTACCTAAAAATTGTTAAAATTTTAAAAATATAAAAGAAGATTGAATTTTGATGTATCTAAGTAGCGTATGGAAGACATTCTGGCCACCTTAGGAATGTCTAACATTTTAAAATAACTGATTAGTAAAATAACTAATCTCAAAGGCTTTCCATATATAATTTTTGTTTCACTCAGAAATCTCACTTTTAATCCTAATTATGTTTTACTGTGAAGCCTGAGCTTTTCACTCTTTTTAGTTATTAGAATCTTACGTTCCACTTTGATATGAGGTGTAAACACCCATATATTGAGAAGCTCATAAAACTAAATTGTGATCTAATTACAAACTTGTGCTTCCTGAAGGAATAGGTTACAAAGTTAACAGTGATAAAAGGAAAACAAAGAAGAATGCTAATTTGTCATTATGAGGAATAACATGGGGATTCTGTCAACCATAATGTGAGGATTGTCTCTGGCAATATTGATTTAAGTGAATTGGGACTAAAAAGAATACCCTTAATTGATTCTATCAAAATGCTACCTAATGGTGTTTGTACTTACTTGTTCCTTCTGCCTGGAAGTTTCTTACCACAGAATGTCTTTTTATAAAAAATTTTACTGAATTTGTTGAGGTGACATTGGTTAATGAAATCATATAGGTTTCGAGTACAGTTTTGCAATACTCGTGCATCATCTGTATGTTGTGTAGTGTATTCCCCAGAATGTCTTAATGTTAGCTCGGGTCTGCCTTCTCTTGATGCAGAGCTGTCCTTCTTCCCCGTGCCTGAGGATCTATAATGAAGGGAGGCATGGAACAGAAAAAAAATACGAAAGGAGTAACAGCTTACATTACACAAGCGCATTTAGAACGTTTAAGACGGGGAGGGGGTGGAGAAGGGAGCTTCAGAGAAAATGCAGTCAAGGCCTTACTGAAGAGCAATCAGGAATGAAAACAAAGTACTCCTGAAATAGCCGTCTAAATGCGTTACACATATCTTTATAAATAAGGTAACCATTATTTTATTAATAACGTGATTAAAATGGACAAAACAGGAATTTGTTACGGTATTTTTAAAAGCTATAGTATCAAAACCATTTTTATTAGAAGATGATATATTGTATAGTTAAAATGATTAATCGATATGTATTGGGGGGATATATATATATATATAGTATGCTTAGAACACACAGAATGTGAAATATACTTAATTTATCAATTTACCTGTGTGCTAAGGGAAAGAAAATAACTGATATAAGGTGAAAATTAATTATAATATCTTTATTTCCTCAGATGTACCAGAAAGTGAAGAACCAAAATATACTCACTGTGGAAAGTGTGAAGAGTGTTCTCCAAAATAAATTTCCTCGTGCTAATATTTTGGATATTTTGGGAATTTATTCTAGATATGATGATAAAAGAAAGGTAATTTGGAATGCAAATTCTCAAAAATATGATCCAAGACCTTTTTATTATAATTTTATGAATAAATTGTCTTACTATAATTAATTCATGACTTGGATTTTAGTCGCTCAAAAGGAAGGGAAATTTTAGACCTTTGAATGACACATGTACACAGTATTTACATGTCCACAATTGACTTTTTGAAAAGTACAAAAAAAGAGATAATTCTCAGGACTTACAGGGCAGTAAACTTGAACCTAAATGTCCAAGGAGGTAATTTGTACTTTCTTAG
>PVJD01008135.1:0-75887 GCA_004026545.1 Mormoops blainvillei | reverse complement strand
TTTCTTCATCGTTTTCAAGTGAGAAATTGAGTCAGTAACCCTAGCCTCTCATATATTTACTTATTTTTAACCAATATTTGAGATGCTGCATAAATAAGATTTGGCATTTAGTACAGGCTTCTGCTTTTAGGTAGGATAATGTGGCATCTGAAGGCTCAACAGCTCCATTGAGAACAAATGGAAAAGCTGGGAGAAATTTTAAAAGATTAATGGCATCAAATATCTTCTCAAGTATTGAGGACCAAAGATTTTTTTCAGAGCAGAAGTTTACTGCTAGAGGTCATGGGGTGGGAGAACTACAAAACACTAGTGGGTTCATGGGGCTAGACTGACAAACTTGATGACTCAAAAAAAATGATAGTGTTTTGCTCTCGATGTGCTTGCCAAATTTCAAAGCTGTGTGAGGTGGGAACTTGAAAGGTTTAGCCACTAAATATTTGGAAAACAGGGTAGAAGATAGAATGCTTGGAAGGCAAAGTTGCTCTAGTGAAAAGACCCCACAGAATGGGAGAAAATATTTGCAATACATAGAGGTGACAAAGTACTTGTACCAAAATATTATTAATCATTTGCCAATCAAGAAGTAAAAGACAAGTAACACAAAAGTTAAGAACTCACAAAAAGAGAATACCCAAAGGCAAATAACAAATTAAAACCATAATTCAATGCTACTATACTTCACCAGAATAACTAAAATGGAAGAAAATATCAAGAATGAGCAACAATGTGAAGCCACTGAGACATTCATCTATTGTTGTGTGGAGCATAAATTAGTACAAATAATTAGAAAGACTTTGGTATCTTCTAAATCTCTTTAAATGGCTGTTTCTTTTGTAAAAAAATTCATTACCTTATATACTTATGTTTTACACCATTCTCATTCTGTATTATATTTCAACAAAAATTTCACAAAAATGGCATTACTATATACAAAAAAAATTAATGAATTGCTTGCTTTGGGGGATTCTTGACCATATTTTAGTACAAATATGGGTTTAATCCAATAGGTTATAGTATAACTATTTAACCTAAATTAGTCATTATTATTGCTAAAATGTCACTGTCACATGTATTGATTTTGATTAAAAATTTTTTGACCTGCAATTTGGCACTGATTGAAAACAATTTTAAACAAGATTGCAAATAGCTTGATAGAAACCATCATCAATGAAAAGGAAACCAACTGTATGGAAGAATATATTTGCCAATGATACATCAGACAAGGGTTTAATCTTCAAAATACATTAAGAAGTCATATGACTTAACACCGGAATGACCAACAATCCAATTAAAAAATGGGCAAATGATCTGAATAGACACTTCTCCAAGGAGGACATACAGATGACCCACAGGCATATGAAAAGATGCTCAACATCACTAGCCATCAGAGAGATGTAAATTAAATACAATGAGATATCACCTCACACCTGCAAAAATGGCTATCAATAATAAATCAACAAACAACAAGTGCTCATGAGGATGTGGAGAAAAGGGAACCCTGTGCACTGTTGGTAGGCATGCAGACTGTTGTAGCCACTGTGGAAAACAGTATGGAACTTCCTCAAAAAATTAAAAGTGGGAATATATTTTGACCCAGTGATTCTACTGATGAGAATATGCCCTAAGAATCCTGAAACACAAATTCAAAAGAATTTATGTACCTCTATGTTCATAGCAGTGCTATTTACAAGAGCCAAGATTTGGGAACAGCATTAGTGCTCATCAGTAGATGAGTGGATTAAAAAACTGTGGTATATTTATACAATGGAATACTATGCAGCAAAAAAAGAAGGAATTCCTACCTTTTGTGACAGCATGGATGGAGCTGGAGACTATATGCTAATTAAAATAAGCCAGCTGGTGAAAAACAAATACCATATGATCTCACTTTTAAGAGGAATCTAATGAACAAAATAAACTAATGAGCAAAGTAGAACCAGAGGCATGGAATCATGGAATAGACTGACAGCTGTAAGAGGGGATGAGGGTGGTGGGGACTGTCTGAAAGAAGGTGAAGGGATTAGTCAAAGACCGTATATGAAGGACCCATGGACATGGACAATGGTGTGAGGGTTGACTATGGAAGTAGGTGGCATGATCAGTGGGGCAGGGCATAGGGGGAAAATTTGGGACAACTGTAATAGCATCAACAATAAAACATTAAAAAATTATTGTAAATATCTCTTTAAAAATCAGCTTGCCCAAACAGAATAGACCTTAGACATATATGGCTTTAACATCCATAGGTACAATCACTAGGAATATCTCCTGAAGGCCAATGGCACATACTGATTTGGAATTTTGCTGAGACACAGATTCAAACCCTCTTGGCCTACTGCGTCAGCTCCTCAGCCAGAGAGTGTGACTCTGAGTGTTTGTCATCTCCTCAGTGTTCTCCAGCTTGGTAGCACAGGGTGGTTTCGTGAGTATTCAAATACTTCCAATAACATGTAAATTATTTATAAAACTTTCTCACTGTAATATCACAGTTTATAATGATATACTTAGTGACTTAGTTGATTAATACTTATTTTCCCCATTAACTTCCATGAAGACAGGCGTAAGGTATTTTATTTTAATTGACTATTTTATCATTAATGCCTAGCAGAAGGTTGTTTCATTGATTACTGAAGAGGTGAATTATGTGCCAAAGAGCAATTCTCAGATTTGGGGCTTCTCAAACATTTCAGCATATACTGACTGGAAAAAAGTCAATTTTAGATATCTAAAAATATCTACTGCTGGTTTAGTGGCTTGACAGTGGTAAAGACAAAGAGGCACTAGGCATCTTTTCTTCCTTTGCCTAGGAATCCAGAACATTTCTGAAGAGTTAATAACGGGATCTAGACAAAATTATAATTCATCAAATCATTTAATATATATGATATGTTTGGCAGTCTTTTTGTTCCAATAATTTAGAAGAAAAACTTTAGTATGTAATATATAGGGTTCAGCACAAATAACGCCCCCCTTTTTATTACAAAATCATAAACATGTAATTCTGTAACATAACAATATCACACTCAAGCACACCTTATGACATTTTAGGTGAAATTTTGAAATTAAAACTATAAATTATTACGCACATTTTATTACCCTACCAACCACACTCAAACAGGCATTACTTCCGCCGAACCCTGTATAACACTAAGTTTTTAATGTGCTCATGCTTAATACAGCATAAGTTCATATATAATGTCTCTGCCTTATCTATATACATCCCTCTGACCTTCACTAATTCTTGGTTTACCTGGAACCTTTGGGTGAGATCTCAGACATCACCTGTATGGTTGTTTGACCTACCAAGACCTGCTTTTATGTTGGGGGTCTTGCTGAACTTCTTATTTCCAAAGTTATTTGTCTAAGAGTGTGGTACCTGACGAGCAGCCTCAGCATCACCAGGGAACTTCTTAGAAATAGAAATAAAATTCGTGGTCCTGACCCCCTCGAACTCTAGAGATAGGACCCAGCACTTTACATTTTAACAAGACCTCTAGCTGAGAGAACTATTGACCCAAAAAGACTTGGTTCTATGAATTCCTGCCAGATAATGATGGTACGTTTGATTTTAACAGATGCTATAAGATTTTATTTTGGGAGTGTGTATTGCCCCACAAAGGGCTTTATTGATGTGGAATAGCAAGCAGCCATTGTAACCTTCTCTTGATTTTTCTGAGTCATATCCTGTCCCTGTTGTTCAGCTCTGGAGGTTGAGTTCCAAATCGCTAGCTAAAATAACCCCTCAGAAGCTAGTGCAGTGGATCTTGCCTACAATGATTAATCAACTCCATTAAAAATCCCCATGACCAGGCCGTACCCTATATCATTCAGAATTTCAGGGGCTTGAGGGTGAGTGGGAAGTTGGGGTAGAGGGGTGGTAAATGTTCATCCTGTCTGGGTGGCTCAGTTGGTTGGAGCATCAACTCCTACACTGAAAGGTTGTGGGTTCGATTCCCATTCAGGAAACATACCTAGGTTGCAAGTTGTCCCTGGCTGGGGTGCTTAAGGGAGACAACAAATCAATGTGTCTGTCACACTGATGTCTCTCCCCCTCCCCACCCTTCCTCTGTCTCAAAAAACAATAAATATATCCTTGGATGAGCATTAAATTTTTTTTGGTAATGTTAAAGCTCTCTAACTTAGTTTTAATATTCAGTTGAGTTTGAAGACCAGGGAACTGGAACCATGGTTCTCAAAGTGAGGTGCCCAGACAACAGCATCAATATCATGTAAGAACATGCTAGAAATGCAAGTTATCAAAAGCCACCAAATGCAAGTTCTTATACTCAGCAACCTGCTGAGTCAAAAACTCCGGGGGCACCCCTCATCTCACTCCCTCCCCTGCAGTGCTTTAAAAACAAGACCTCTGCGTGATTCTGATGTGCTTTAAAGTGTGAGAACCACCAAATTACAGTATCTCACACCTTATATGCTCAACATGGAATACACTGAGAAATGGTAAAGGTATAATGAAAGGACTTAAACTATGTAAGGTAGACCCCTAAGTATTTTGGGGACAAATAAAGAGCTCAGAAGTGAAATCCTTATCATTGTCAACATCAGTAATTTACAGTTATTGCATTGCACTCATTTCTCATCAAATGCTTATTGACTCAAAAGCCTCCCTAGAGGTGAACTCTTAGGGAAAGTTACTTCACAAAGCAGCTCTGCTGGAAAGTACTGATCTGAAGTCTCTCTACTGCAGAAAAACGGATTGCTAAAGGAGAACATGCTATTTATAGTTAATTCATTAACCTTTGGAAACTCATCTCAATTGCAGCATCTGGCGTCAATGAGCTCTTACAACAGGATTAGTCACCTAGCTGCTGAACTTCTCAGGAGGACTCCAGGACATGTATGAAAGCGTTCATGTAATGAAACTCTGGTGTGTTTCTACTTCTGCTCACTGGAAGGGCGAGAGGTTTACACTGAGGGGTCTGTTAGGTTAAATAAGCTCCAGCCCTCTGCCCATTGGAAAGCTATTATAATTCAGAGATAAAATTGTAAAAATGCTTACTTGTTGGAAATTTCAAATCTTAATAATCTTTATAGTAAAGCTACTGTAGAGTAAATACTTTGTAATCTAAAAGTTCATAGTCTGACTGGTATATTATCCACTTTATTAATACATTAAGAAAGAAATATTTATCAAAATACTACTGCATGCAAAACATTTTATGACACAAGAAGAAATACTAAGGACATTTCTGCTGTTACATACAAAATTTCTGATTATGTATATGCATACAGACATAAACTTAGATATGTATGTACATATAATATATATCCCTGTAGGTGTGCATATATATGTGTATATGTGTATAGAGTACACACACACACACACACACACATACACACACACGAGGTCTATCCAGTAAAAATCCAACCATTATTAATATAATGAGAATGGTTTGCACAGCATCACTGTAGCCAGACAACCAAGGAGAGTGGACTGGAAATTCACATGTGTGAACAATGACGACTTCACTGTACTAGTCAGTGGGTGTGGTGGATGCCTTTGAGTGAGCATGTGTACTGCATAGATGTCACATTCAAAATGACTGAGCCAATAGAGCAACAAATATGCATCAAATTTTGTGTTAAACTTGAATATTCCTCCACAGAAACTATTTGAATGAGTCATTAGGCCACAGCTAAGGGAAACTGGTGATTGGCAGCTTCATTATGCCAATGAACCCCCTCATGCATCACATCTTATGCAGAATTTTTTGGCAAAACATCAAATCACCCAGGTAACTCAGCCACCCTACAGCCCAGATTTGGTGCCCTGCAACCTCTAGCTTTTCTCAAAACGAAAGTCAGCTTTGAAAGGGAAGAGATTTCAGTCCATAAGTGAGTTTCAGAAAAATATGACAGAGCAGCTTGTGGCAATTGGGACAGCTGTTTGAGGTCCCAGGTGCCTATTTTGAAGGGGACTGAGGCATCATTGCCCCATGTACAATATTTCTTGCATCTTCTTCAATAAATGTCTCTATTTTCACATTACATGCCTGGATACTTTCTGGATATATATATATATATATATATATATATCCAGATTTTACATATTATTTAATATATAATGTATATTTACATATATAAAATCACCTTTAAAGGAAACTTCTTGACTAAGGAAATATTTGTTTTGGGTTTTAAGTAATACAATAATGTGGAGAATGAGAAAAAAGGCATGAAATGAGAATACAAGGAAGAAAAACAACATGGAGTACATCAGGGATATGATGTCCCACCCCCCAACAAAAGAACTTGGTAAAGTATTGGGGGCCAATATCGCTGAACAACTTAATGATCAGGCCAAGGACTATACTTAGTATATATGCAGAGAAGAAATATTATTTTTTTCAGCAGGAATAAATTTGATCAGAAGTATTCTCCAGGAATATTAGTGTGAAAGAATATTGTCATTAAAATAGAGTCTTTTTTCTATTCAAATGAAGAGGGAAATAGATTCCTGGAAATCAGTTTAAACAGCTGAAAGGTAAAAATGTCTTGAACTTGGGTAATAGTGGTTCAAGTGATGACAATCGGTGTTGAAGATATTAGCAAGATAGGATGGATAAAATGGGAAACCTGAGTGTTATGGACAAAAGAGAAGGAAGAGTCACAGAGAGGCTGAAAGCCAGGTGAAACGGTACAAGGAGGAGAGCGAGGCTAAAGTCAGCTTGAGAGGCCAGGCTGGGAGCAGCGTTTAGATAAAGAGTTTGAAGTGCTTATTGATGATAAATTGAAAGTGGAATGCTGAAATTCAGCATGGTTAGATTTGTGATATCTGTTTACATTTTGTTTATGTGATGGTAAATGTTGAGTTCATGGCTTTTTTCTAGGGCGCCAAAATCAGAGGTTTATACAGCTTCTATTTTTAAGAGACTGAAAAGAGGCAGCAAATGTGATGGATGAAAGCTGATCAAACAGGCGGAGAGGGCAAAAAATCCATATTTCTCTCCCACATCAGTGTTTCCTCCCTTTCTCCTTCCCTTCCCCTCTCTCTAAAATCAATAAGCATGTTCTAAGGGGAGGGTTTCTAAAAACCATAGAGAAGAAAATAGGAGAATCCGAGGTCAGTGAGAGAGAGAGATGGATTCTAGTATCAAGGAGATAGTAAATAGTAAAAACAAAAAGACAAAAACAAAACAAAACAAAACAAAACACTGAAGATATGATCAAGCAGAATTAGAGTACAAGATGATCACTGGGTGTTTTAAGTCATTGGCAGCCTTCCAAAATGTTTATAGAGTGAAGCCAGGAGACAGATAACAGAAAGTTAAGCTGTCTGTAGGTAAAAAGAAGGAGTATAGAACATACTTTTAATATGTTGCATTGGGGTTTTGACCAGTGTGGCTCAGTTGCTTGGAATGTTGTACTGGAAACCGAAAAGTCATGAGTTCGATTCCCAGTCAGGGCATATGACTGGGTTGTGGGTTCAGTCCCTGCTCTGGGCACACATAGGAGACATCAGATCAATGTTTCTCTCTTTCTCTCTTACCCTCTCTTATCCTCTCTCTAAAAACTAAAAAATAAATAAAAATAAATAAGAAGTTTGGCTGTGGAAAGAGAAAAAAGAGAAGATGAAAAAATGATGCTATGGAAGAGATTTTGTGGGGTATTAAAATTTATTTATCTTAATTTTATCAATAATAAAGATCATAGCAATTGTTTGAATGCTATGACATTTAGGAGATACTTAAATATTAAGAGGCAATATATAAAATTCATAAGGGTCAGAAATATTTCAACTGAATGTAATTGTTGATAGTAAATGTTTTGTAGGTAAAAAATATTATAAAGAACATTATTTGGGCCAGTTGACAAAATTGCAATAAAAATCATAAGTTAGCAAGTGTCACATCAATTTTAAATTTACTGAAGCTGATAATTATATTATGGTGATATAAGAGAATGTCCTTGTTCTTAAGAAATGTCCCTGAAATACTTAGGGGTAAAGGACCATGATGTATGCAATTTTATTCCTGAGAGAGTGTGCAAATAATAAAGTAAATGGAATAAAATGTTTATAATAGGTGAATGAGTAAAGGTGTTATTTGTATTATTCCTATTCTTACAATTTTGCAGCAAATTGAAATTATCTTCAAATGAAAAAATAAAAATAAAAGGATCCAAAGTTTGTGACTGAACTTGCAGCCTCAAAGCTGAAGTTATTAAGCAGATATCCCTGGCGTCCCTGAAAGAACACTTCTTCAGTCAGCTCTGTGCAACTATTCATTCTTCTCCTACCTCCAAAGGCCATCTATTTCTGAAAAAGCTCTTGAATGACATATTGTCTTAAGTAAAAAATATATTTTTCAATGAAAAAGGTATTTAATGTGTTCCAGATCTCACAAATTAGCATCCATTCTAAGAAATAACATAGATGAGACCAATTTGATAATTAACAGCGTTATTATAGTGTCCCAAAGGAATCATTTTTCTATCATGAATTTTATTATATATCTGCTTATCAGCTCTCTTAAAGCTCCTTATTGGTTATTACACAGAAACTGAATTGACAAGTTAACATTTATGGGATATGATACTAGGTACCACTGCTACAAAACAGCAATCCATAAGTCCTCTAAGACTTATTGAATGGGATATATGCAACTATTCCACAGCAAGTAGACTGTATCATGGCCCTGGATTTGAGGAGTTCAACTGCTCCATGAAAATATGATAAAAGGTCCAGTAGAAAACAGAAGTGATAAATGGAACTTTTGATTTCTTTTAATTCCAAGAGATGTACTATGGGGTATAACTATATGTATTAATTTCCATATTTAAAATAACTTACATTAATAGATTAAAGGTATTTTCCAAAAATATAATAGATATCTATTATAATGATTATATTTATAATGAGTAGATACATATATAGACATATCCAATATTTATATAATGTAGAAAATAAAAATATAAGGCCTGACATTTTCACTGAAAATGTGCTTTTTTTCTTACTTGTTCATCTGTCTCTCTTTCTCTCTCTCTCTCTCTCTCTCTCACACACACACACACACACACACACACACTATGGTTAGTAGATACATTCCAATGGTATCTCTCAGAATTTCCCTTGAACATTAGCTCTGAGCAGCCCACTCTGCATAGGAAGTGGATGATGAGTATATAGAGAGTATGAGAATATTAGCACATAATGTTAAAGAACAAATTATCTAACTGCAAGTTTATGATAATCGAATCATGAAGACTATATAATATATCCATTTTCAGAAAAATGAATATCACTGATTCAGACTCTTAGAATGTAAAGTACTATACTCTTGCACATGTCTAACAACTCACTAATTCAAAAGGCATGAATATCTTATTATTATTATATAACTAGAATTGTCTTACAGTTTTACCCAACAATAAAAATATATCTAATTCTAACATTCCCCACTGGTGTTAATTTTATATTTAGGATTTACTTATTCTACTCACTCTTCCACATGTTAAATCCTCATGTATTTAATGACAACTTTTAGGGACGTGATGTCCCTCTAAAGCTACATTTTCTAATTCAGGTTATATGTGTCTAGTTTTCTAAATATTTATTACATAATATCATAATATAATGTTTAAAACTCCAAGGTGAGCCTGGAAAATTCCTCTGTCTATTCTTTTGACAGGTTATACATAGAAATAAACACAATTTTAGAGCAAACTCATCATTGAAAAGTACAGATGTTTTCAACATAAATTTTCAACACCATGCTTTGCCATCTTTTTCATGGAAAAAAGTTAAATATTGTCAAATCAGTAAAAAAATAAAATAAAATAAACTTAGAGCATTTCCTCAATCTAAAAGTCTGCAAGCATTTTCTTTTTTCAGCTTAGAATAATTATTATATAACCTACAACCTAATAAATATAACATCTGATAATTTTATTATGAATTATTTCAAAACTACAGAAAAGTTCAGAAAAAGTTTAATGAATGCTTTTATAGCTACCAAGATTTAACTAACATTAAATGTTCTGATTGTTTTCCTAAAACAAAACAGCACAAATAGATGAACCCCCTTTATAAATTTCCCTGATTCCATTTGCCTCCTTCCCTCCTTTATTGCCCAAGGTAACCATTATCATTTCTGTATTGTTAAATTTTTACTACATATACATATGTCCACATACAGTAAACAGTGGCAGTATTGTCTTAATGTTTTAGCTGCCTGCATATCATTGGGTTGTGGTTGCACGTTTTTCTTTCCCCTCTTTCCTTTTCAGGTTCTTCTTTTAAAATGGAGTTAATTTTCAACTTTGCTACCCTGTAATAAAAACCTTAATAACAGAAAATTATTACTACTGACAATGAGATTCTACCCACACACTGTTACCTTTATGCCTATTTCTCTCAGAGAGAGCATTTTGTTGAGTAAATCGAATGGCAGGGAATGACTCATTTGTTTGTATATCTTTTATTTTTAACAAGTTATTTTGAAATGTCTATTGAAATGCAGCTTATAGTAAAAACATTGCTATCCTAGAAACTGATTTTAAGTAGGCAGCCCAGCTTCATCTCTTCATCGTAAACTGCAAACACAGTTTCTTTGTGCTGTGGGAAAAAGTTCTATGGTCTCATGCTGGGGAGAATTCAAAATTTAATATGGAACTAAGGGAACTTGGTATTTTCTGTGTTCGATCACTATTGGTGTCTAGTTTCGTGACTGGATATGTGGACCACACTTCACTTAACAAATGGCAGCAATTTCTATTATTTAGGGATTTTTTCCTTAGCCCTTTCTACAGTAGTAGATTCTAAACAACTCACAAGCATTGATTTCTCCTCCATTGGACTTATTCAGTTTCATAATATAACTCATGTTAAAGTTTATTTCAAATATTAATTGAAGGTCTGGCAAGGAGGGAGAAAAAAGAATCATGTAGGAAGAGTACGGGTCTCGATGAGAAAAAAAAGTAGATATAGTAATGTGAACAAAATGTAATTTAAAAAAAGAAGACTGATATTCTCTGTAAAATTAGTCTGAGCTGGTTAAAAAGAAGTCTTGTGAAGTTTGCTGGGCTGCCTCTGTCCTTCTTTGGAGGGTAGCTATCTTTCATTTCTGATTTAATTGTTTAGAACATAGCAGTGTGATAAAAGTTTTTTATGGAAATTTCTCACAGCAACACAATCAATCATATTTCCAACTCATGTGCTGTCTTGAGCCCCTGAGCCTCAAAGACTTTTTTTCTGGGGAGCTTACTTGTTAAATTAGCACTGATCAAAGGCTAAAACATTTATCATGCTTATTAGTGAATAAACCTAGCAGCAGGTATCCCAAGTGAGGAAGCAAATCCTCATTTCCTGCAAGAATGAATTGGAAATTATCCAAACTGCTTGCAAACATTTTTCAGGAGTGACGAATTGTCAAAAAGAAAGCAGCTGCTAGATGTGGCAGAACCAGGGTTAGGGGGGAGAAAAAGAGCATCTTTCCAAGGTATCTTCAAACTCACCCAGGGGGATGTTCTGCAGTTTGATTTACTCTAATTGCCTTTGAAACCCGGCATCAGCTGACCTTACCAATGAGCTCCAAAATAACACCCTAACTAAGACAATTGTGAAATTGCAAATCCTTCACCTTTGCTCTTCCTACCCCTTGTTGTTGTTATTGTTGTTTATGAGAACGCAAATTGACAAGTACCAAATTGATAGACTTTTGTTTCCATTTATTGCAAAATGATGCCCAGTGCTGGTTTTATAGGAGCTACTGTCTCATTAGCATAATTTAATCACTTGGCAGGTGTAACAATGTAACAATGGAGGGAAATATGCACTGAAAATCTTTTTCTCCCATTTTAAACTTTGTTAATAAAAACTAAGAATAGTAAAATCCTTGGCACACTTGGCTTTTACATCACATTTTAACAAGTTAGAAGTACTTAAACGCAGGCAATTGTTAATGAAAGAATGGATGAATAAAGTGTTTTAAGCTAAAATTAAACACAGACATATATAACACAAGCATAGATGTTATAAAATTGTGTAGGGTTGAAATGCAGTATTATTTATTTTATTTTTAATCTGATGGCTCTGCAGGCGTATTCCCTTTGTCTCCAAGATTTATGATAAATTTTATGATAATTGTGAAGATTACTCAAGAGCAAGAAAGAATCCTTCCTTTGCAAATACATCCAAATTGCACTTAGAAAAGGAAGAGTCACCATATATTTTTGGTAGACTTTAAATAATTAGATCCAATGTAAATATTTTGAGTCAGACACGCAGTGATAACATAGGTTGCTACCAGTACTATAACTAGATGATGAGGAGCAATGTAATATTGTGAGAATGAGGTGCTTAAAAATAATTGTAAATGATCAGATGCCATTTATACTTAGTTCACTTAAGTGAAAATACAAAGGCACTTGATTACTTCCCACACTTTTTCCTGCTCTGAACAAGCATAGGCACCCCAGTTTACAAAGGACATATTCCTCAAGTCTTTCATCCACCTTGGAAAGCCGATTAAACTCTTCTTAATCCTAGAAGCTCTGACCCTTTTCAGTCTGGATTTGGACACACTACAGATCTTTCCTTTCTGTTGGGTTATAGTTGCACTCATGTAACTGAAACTAACTAGAAAAAAAAAAGGAGTCAGAAAACAAACAAGTCTTATTCCTGGGTCAGATAATTTTTTCCCTCTCACTCTCAACAAGATTTTATGTTTCACATCTTAGAAAAATATCCAGAACTACCTCTCTAGCTTTCTTATAAATTCACATATTATCTATTTACTCTAAAGCTTCAGACTTGGGTCATAAGAAAGACTTTCTAGTTACAGCATTTTGTACAAGCATAAGCTACTAGATCCTTTGTGGAGTCTCTTGGCCCTGTAAATGTCGCTCAGATTCACCCTTTCCTTTCCCTCTACACTGCTGTCTACTAAGCTGGGCCCTCATCATTTCACACCTGCATTCCTCTGATAGCCTATTTGCTGTTTATTCCTTCTCCAGTTTCTCCTCTCAGGAACAATTTTGTTAAAAGAATTGCTTTATGTAAGATCCCAGATAGGAGCATAAGAGAATTTTCTGTTTCTGCCAGTCATGCACTTGTAAATTCATTTTTACCTCACCTAGTCGGGGTCACTTCTCTGCTCTCATCACGATTGCTCTGTTCCAGCCTAAATTGTCCCCTCCCTATGCAAGTGTTGCTTGACCCATTCAGCAAGTCCACATTGAGCACCTACTGTGCATGTATGTGTGTAATTGCTTTCTTAGTCTGTTGGGTATTCTCTAGTCTTCCTTAGACCTCTGTCCCTTATGTCGAAACTCTTACCCAGTGAGAGGCTTCTCCCTGTACTGCCACCCACCGTAATTTTTCTCTGTACTAGTATTCTCTTCTCCTTCTTGTATATTTGATTAAAGCTAATATTTTTAATTACTTGTTTAATATTTTACTTTTTACAACTTAAAATGAAAACTAGTTGATGGTAGGGATTATACAGGATGGGGCAAAAGTAGGTTTACCATTGTTTGTATGGAAAATAATGTAATAATAATAACAATAATAATAATAAAAGAATAAACTGCATTTCACGTACTCGCAACCAGAAATCTACTTTTGCCCACCCCGTATTTATGCTGGAAAATTTTAAGTATTTTGTTTATATATTATTTATTATTTTTCATTTTACTAAATTCCCAGTGTTCAATGAAATCATGCTAATTGATTCATGAATATGAAGATTATCAAATAATCCAGGAATATATTGGGTTTAGAGTCACTCATTCACATTTTGGGAACAAATATTAAATTTGTCTGGTCTATATGTTAGGCTGGTTGGTGAAGTGGGCTATGAAAGAATTCACAAAGAGAAGAAAGTGCAGAGAGTAAAGTTTGTATTTTACTTTTCCAAGACAGGGAAAGGTGTGCGCCAGCCCCACGGAGTTAGGGTTTTGGGTTTTTATTGGGTGATGAGGTAGTTGTAGAGCAGGATGTTTCAGTTAGGCTGCTGCTTATTTTGATGTTATATTTGGGTGCAGGGTCTGGGCCTGTTGTTGTGGTCTGGTTTGTCCTTTTTCATGAGCTCCTGGAGCCTCTGCTTCTTCAGGATGCTTCCAGTAATTTTCTAGTCCTAAGGATAAAGGCTCATAAAATAATTAGGATCAGTCATGCTTTATGGGGTCCAGCTAGCTCTGGGAAAGAGAGCCTGAGAAAGGGACTTTTGTCCTGTTACTATAGTCTCATCTGATGCTTGAATTTTTCAGTAATATCTTTAAAAGTAATCACACTGCTCATCATTTCAATCCATGTAAGCTATGCTGCCCAAAATGTCCATTAATGTTCACACTGTCATTTTTCTCTGTCTTATTGATCCCTGGTCTACCTCTTACTTAGTATGCAATAAAATCAGGAATGGGGGTATTGTTAATTTGTCACCTTAAATCCTAATATAAATATAGAGAATTTGCAAATATAAAGAATTTATATTAGTACCAAAAATACTAAATACAATAGGATTTTGAAATCCTATAAACCCTATA
Source organism: Mormoops blainvillei (assembly GCA_004026545.1). Taxonomy (NCBI): domain Eukaryota; kingdom Metazoa; phylum Chordata; class Mammalia; order Chiroptera; family Mormoopidae; genus Mormoops; species Mormoops blainvillei. The sequence continues at coordinate 61,388 of PVJD01008135.1, read as the reverse complement.
ATTATATTAGTTCTACATCTAAACATAAGACCCAAGCATTTTCTGGTTCTTAAAATCATAGCTGTAATAAATTAAGGCCCCCATGTGACACAAAAACTTTTGTTATTTTTTTTCTGGAAAAATGTGACATGTAAAATAAATAATGTTCTCATTTGTTTCATGTGCACTTAGTGCTCAGCTCTTCTTTGACCATGAAGTAAAATTATAGATATTATGCTTAGATGTAGTTTAATTTATTCAAATGAATAGTCATTGTTTTGAATCCCCATAGTTCAGACATCAAAAGCGGAGCTCGAGAGTATGGTCATGCAGGCCAAACATGCCCCCCAAGTCAGAACAAAGAAAATAAATCAAATGCAGTGACCAACCTCCCCACTCCACAAAATTGAGGGACTGCCCTTTCTCATCAGTTGTGCTTAGTATTTCACTCGTTATAAGTTATATTAGAAACTTCTACTATATTTAATTTTCTGCTACAGAGTGGAAGCAGTTCTTAGGGTTAAGAGTGTGTATTTCCTTTCCTGAGCTATGGCGCACTCAGATTTTTGCTCAGCTTGTCAAGCATGTGGCTCTAAAGCTGGAAGGTAGAAAGAACAGCATGTATTCAAAACACAACAAATATTAAATTTTTAGCAATAAAAACAAACAGTGGATGTGAAACACAGGATGTAAAATGTTGTAAAAGTGAAGAAAACACAGATCTTAAACTCTTAAAATTTAATAGAATCCTTTTTCTGTTTGAAGTTTAAATACAATATTTGGGATCAGTGAATGGAGGTGAGCTGAAAGGCAGCACTGGTGCGAGGAAGGCGTGGCGAGAAGGAGGAAACGCAGAGCCTCCATGAAGTGAAAGCCATTTCCGGGCGGCAAAGTCAGTCCACTGGGGATTTCACTAAAGAACCAGCTCTGGGTAATTGTTAGGTTCCATGGAAGGTGGACTGTCTTTCCTCCTTTAAAGTCGCACACACGTGTACACACTCACACACACATAATCCCTGAGATTTTCTGCAATATTTAATTATAATTTTTAGTTATTTTAGCAATTGTTTTATTTGACATACCTTCTAATAACAAAAGTGTGGTAACAGCAGGGGACTTGAATATCTTTATTTACAATATCCTTATTGAGAAATATCTCCAGCAAAATTAATCCTAATGCAAAATTTGAATTATTAATCACAGAGCTCTAAAGATGAAAAGACCAAGACAGCAGTGATAACATATTTACCAAGTGAGTTTTACATGTATTTATTTTTCTTTAAAATTTCATTCTAACTCCTTTATACTTGAAAGAACACTACTTCCTTTTTATTAAAAAAAAAGATGGCATGAATCATTCATTTAATATATCTCTCCTCACAACATGAAGTGCTGTACCACATGTGGCATATGCTCAGGAGAAACACAACATGATTTCTATCCCAGCTATTCACTGCCAGTGAATTATCTCTTTGCTGAAAGACAAACAAACAAAGGCACAAAAAGACTACCGAAAATGGATTTTTGTCAATTGGTGGTGAGGAAATGAAAACAGATTGGGATAAGTAAAAGGAATTTGATATATGGGTAGGTATATCGATTTGAAATACTAGTAACTAAAATGCAAGCGTTCTGACTTATGCTAGTGCTTAGCAAACTCTCCACTATGGTATATTTATTCCTATACTACAACTTCAAATTTTGGTAAAAATGCAATGTGTTATCTCCACAATCTCCTTTGAGCGATAAAAAAACCCATGAGCCATCCTGTTTCACTGATAATTTTAGTTTAAACATAAAGAACTGGGAAAAAGTAATTTATCAAAGTATGGAATAACTTTAAGTAAAATCAATCTGTGAACTAAATAACTTAAATATCAAAAGTGTCCAGATTTTCCATTTGTGCTCATTGCCTGCTCCCACGTTTGACTTCACAAAATGAGATCCAAAATACCATTGATTAGAAATCCCCCTATTATTTCATATCTAACAAAATATACTGCCAATTTTACTTGACATAGTATTTTCTCATGATGAAATGTTTACTTTATATTTATCGAAGGAACCATTTTACTTTCAATTAAACATAAGTATTTATTTTGAGTGTTATATATATGTATACACATGCATATGTATATATAAGTATATATATACATTTATATATATAAAACATAAGCAAAATAAATTGGCTAAGGGATTCAACTAATGCACATTTAGAATCTCTTTTCCATTGAGAATACTGTTGTTCACCTTCTTCATACAATATAGTTTTTGATCCCCACAAGGATTTTTTTGAAATATTTCTGAAAGAATTAAGTGTCATCAAGGCAGGAATCTTAAACCACCTTATCTGGAGCTGGACTACTTTTGATTCCTCACTCAACAGCAATGACAAACACCTCTGTTCACCCATCTCCAACCATTCCCTGCAACTATTTGGTTTCTAGGAAATAAAGTCGTACTTCACAATTGTCTCAGATTTTCTCCCAAGCCACTGACAGTTGGTAAGTTTTGATGTGGCCATTTTTATTTTCACTGAAGGGCAGGCAATGACAATCAATAGTACTAATGGTATGTTGCCTCCAGCTATTAGGGATGTTACAATTATAAAAAGATCTGTATTTTAGAATTGATTGGGTATATGATTATGTCCCAGATGAAAATGGCTGCAATTGTGGACTGTCAATGTAAAAGCTACACAGAGTATTTACTTTTGACCTGACCTTAATATTTTCAGAACAAAGTGGAAGAGATGAAAAACTTTGGGCTAATTTCCCCAAGCTTCTTGACCTCATCTTCACTCAGTAGTTCACGCTTATCCAAGTTATAAATCAAAATGTTGCTTTGTACATAATTATGAGTTTGCCTGATTAGAAAACTACAGAACATTTAAATCTGTGGGTGAAGGATGCTTTATCTAGCCTACTGATTTGTAAATTCATTGAACTGTATACTTAAAAAAAAGATTTTATTTATTTACTTTGAGAGAGAGGGGAAGGGAGGGAGAAAGAGAGGGAAAGAATCGTTAATGTGAGAGAGAAACATCAATCAGTTGCCTCTCATTCGCACCCTGACCAGGGACCAAATCCACAACCCAAGTGTGTGCCCTGACCAGGAACCAAACCCTCAACATTTTGCTTTGTGGGACGACATCGAACCAACTGAGCCACCCCAGTCAGGGCCTGGACTGGATTCTTTATTCAAGAGAAATCCTACTTAAAGGCAAATATGTTAAAGGGATTTTGAAAAAAGAGCTTAATATATTTGTTGTTGTTGAAGTGGGAAATCCCAAATCTAGGTGTTCAGTAAAGGTCTTGCACTGGTTCAAAAACCATTGTTTTGTTTCAATTCTTACTAGTAAGAAACTGAAAATCAAAATGGTCAACACCTTCAGAAGGCGCTGATGTACAAATACCAATGTGGGAATCCCGTCTTCAAATCCTGGGCTTGGTCTGCTGTCTCTTCACCAGGCTACCTGTTCAAGCTTGCTGAAGTTCATGTGTCTATTTGGGACACAAGTGAAAGAATCTCACAACCTGCTTCTCCTGAAAAATGAAGTCCTTGAAATTCTTCCTGTGTAAATGCAAAATATATTCACCTTTTTATTGTTTGCTTGTTTGTTTTGGTGAATCTCAATGGTTTTTAGTCTGCTACTCATAATCTAGATTTGCTTTTCCATATCACTTCTTTCCATGGGTGTACTGGAACAGAATGTTTGCAAGACAGAAAAAAGGGGTGTCAAATTTTCCTGTTTGTTTTTCACATATAATTTTTCTGAAAGTGTCTTATATTTGCATCCTCTCTCTACTCAGAGTTTGTTTATTCAGTAACATATTATTGAGGTACGTGGATTGCCTTCGTGTGTGTATACATGTTCACATATGTTTGGTTACTGAGTGAGTTCATAGGATGTGGTATTGATAGTCAGAAGATTAAAGAACATTAATCTAGTTCTTTCCCCAATCACCTAGGAAAATTGCATTAACATGGCTATATTGATGATCTAATGTAATGGTTCAACTAAATGAGATAGCTCTATCCCACCCACATTTAATCAGTTTGGTAGAGACACAACAAACATCTACTTGTTTGAATATTGGCAGAAAATAAATGAATTTTTATTTATTCAAATACTTTCTAATTTAAAGTGGTTAAATATTAACATTAAAAGACATTTGAACATTTTTTTAAGTAAGCCCCACTGAAAATTAGTTGGATTTTGTGAAGTTTACCTTAGTGCCAAAGGGATTCTTTTAAATATAGTAAAGCAAAACAGAATTATGGTTGACGATAAGCTGGAGGCAAAGAATTAATGAAAAAACTATCGTGTTTTGAGACCCAGAAAATTAGGAGCTATAAAATGGCTGTTGCATTTAGCAGTGTTAAAACTGTTTCAAGCTTGTGAATTTGGAGACTTCCAAAAGCCTTAATATATCTAGCTTAATGTTAACTTTGAAAAAAAAAAAGCAGAAAGAAGAAAATGCATATTTTAAAATTTAATGAAATAATGCTTGTGAAAATATCTAATTAAGTTTTGTTAAATGTGTGTGATAGAGAATAATTGTGATCATTATAGCCTTTTAAGCAGGAACATAAATGAACACAAACCTTAAATACCCATAGTAGTGAATTGAGAAAATATACCTGAAGAATTAAAAAAAAATCAGATACATGTTAAATTTATTAACTTACCATTTCCAGTCATTCATTCTTTTTTAATTAAATTTATTGGGGTGACATTGCATAATAGGATCATATAGGTTTCAGGTGTGTAAGTCTATGGTACATGACCTGTATAGTGCACTATGGACCTAGTCATTTGTTCTTAATATTATAAAGATCATCCTTTGGTGGTCATTTATGGTGAAAAATACCTCATCATAAAGGTACAGACAATTCTGTTGGCACATTAACATTTTAAATTTTTGAATATGTTGGAGTTTGACATTCACCTGGTTTTCTACAAGCTCCAGCTACACAAAACCTGCAGAACTGCTCGTCCCGTTGGTAATGTTCAGGGAAGACAGAGGTTTTCTGTTTCTAGAACTGTCATCTCAAATAACACTGCCAGCTTAGGACCCAAAAAGGACGCGTGGTAAAACTTTCAAATATTTTTTAACTGCAGGACCTAAATATAACTTAACTACTATACTTATGATACATGCATAAAATAGAACATTATGCAGCTGTAAAAAAGTATTTGAAGATACTTTTCAAGATCAATTATTATGTGAAAAAAAGCAAGATAATGAACAAAGTCTTAACAATCCTGTATGCAGCTTTTGTAAGTAAAATAGTTGATATTGTGTTTGTTCTTACAGGCATAATATATTCTGAAAGGACTGTGGAGGAATTGAAAACACCTCTCTTCTCCTGTCCCAACCCCAGAAGGGGAATGGGTACTAGGTGACTGGAGTTAAGGGGGACTTCTTACTACATACCCTTTTGCAGCCTTTAAATATTTTAAACAATACCAATGTGTTATTAATACAAAGAAGTAAATGTTAAAATGGTCCATACTTAATGAAAGATTGACTTGATGCTTGATTATGATTTGTTTGCCTGGGCCCCTTGCGTTCTCTGAACGTAAATGTCATACCTTATTTAGGGAACTCTGACTGCCAAGACATCAGGCAGCTTATTGTGTATTAAAATGGAAAGTCTTAGTTGCATTAGGAATAGTGGTATTTTACCAACAGCTGAAAATGACAATGGAAACAATATAGATTAAAGGTATTAATCTGAAAATGAAGTAAGGTGGTCGCAAAGTCACACAGGAAAAAAAAATCAGATCTATAACAAAATAGAGAAGGGCCAGGGGCAAAAATTAAGAGCATGACTGTATCATCAAAGAATTGGAGAGCCCTTCCAGCATTCTAGATTCTCGAATGTGTTTGTCAAGAAGGTCCCACAGTAGAAAAAAGAGGACATTATAACCAAGGAGAAGTTGGTTCACTCAGGTAGTACCTTGAATAAGCTTCCAATCAATCCTATTAATTTTTAGGCTACTGTGGTTTTGTTTTTGTTTTTTTTTCTGTAACCCTTTAACTTGAAGAATGCAGAGGCTGGGGCACAGACAGATAGCTTGAAGAATGCAGAGGCTGGGGCACAGACAGATAGCTTTTAATGGAACCTTGGGTTTATTTTAATTTTGTGCAGCCCATTACACCAAGTACAATCTCTGTTTGGGCACAGAATCCGCTTTTGGCTGGAAATTCCTTTTTCTTAAAATAAAAAGAAAAGAACACAACAGTCTTGGAGAGTATTTAAATATATCCCATATGTGAAGGTCCAAAGTTATCCACAAACTAAGGCCCAACAAAGTTGTATGCTTTCTTTAGTTATTCCAGAAAGTGAAATATCTTTCTCTTTGTTTTCTATTATAAGAAAACCAGAAAACCTGCAGGAGGTTTTAAATAAGCATTAGGTATATTATTTCTATATTTTATACTTCCTTAATTCTTTAGTTAGATCCCAACATTAAAGAACTTCTAGTAGGTGAACACCTTCCAGAGGGTAAAGTACCTACTGACAGGTATGTGTCACAATATTATAGCTTTCATATGCAAATGGAAACTATGGAGCTGGGTTCTCATCAAGAATTCACAACCTGAAATGCACACTTAAAAGAAATTAAAATGTTTTAACAATAAAATATGAGAATATTAATCTCCAGTTCACTTTGATGTGACAGAATATAAAATCAGCAGCAATTTCCCTAATGGGGCTATTGCTCCCTCTTTTCCCAATAATGGATTTTAATGTCAAATAAAAGATCAACATGTTGTCAGCCAGGACTTGAAGCTGCATATTGCACTTGAGCATGTTTCAAACTAAGGTGTAAATCTTAGAGTGGGTTGAATGGTCATATTTTTCAGATAGTCATGGACTGCAAGTTAGAAGCTTCACTTAGAAAAAAGATTTATTTGAACTGTGGAGCAAGTAGACATTGACAAATAAACTTATCTCCTTAAGGGAGAATAATTGCTAGGAACATGAGTTTCCACATGAGGCATGGGCTCAATTACTACATTTATTTATGTAATCAGGGAAAGTTTTTGATGTATTCCAGCTAGAGACAGCATATGTACGCCAACCTTGTGCTTTACTATCTCTTATTGGCAACAGTGAGATTTTAAATAAGTGCTGATAAACAAAGTTGATTATTTTGCATTCAAGCATTCATCTAAGATTATGTATTAGTTTCTAGTCCTTTCAATAATTCAGGAATTAGTATAGAGAGTCAAGGCTCTCATGTTCTAAACAGCAAATTTGGTATCACATAATTATTCAAAAGCAAAGTTTCTCTTCAGAAGTTTGGACATGTGTTTAGATGAGAGACATGTGGTGTCCTAACTCCATCACTTACTAACTGTGTGACTGTGGGTAATTTACTTGCACTTTTTTCAGTATGTCAGTTCCATTACCTAAAAATTTGCCATAATAATAGGACCTACCTCATAAAAATCATTATGATTATTAAAAATGTTAATCTTAGAATTGTTTCTGGCACATGGCAAGTGCTACTGTTGTGTACTGTCTTTTATTTACCAAATTGTATATTTAGAAAAAAGTAGATTTCTGAGATCTAAATTATCTCTGAAAGGTAAAGAGTTTAGGATTAAGGTTAAAACTTCACAAATTAACTTTTGAAAAACTTCAAATCCACCGTGTGTGACTGATATTCATTCTATCAACTATTGATATGTACTGAGCCATCAGTGAATAAACATAGATCTCTAATTTATTAATAAACAGTTGAAAAACCAAAATATTAGGATACCAACACATATTCCATTATCAATGACTTTTTAATATAAAGAAAGTTACAATAGTTTAGATATAATTCACACCAAACTTAATAATTAATCAACAAAAAAGAGAAGCTTCAAATTGTCCAAATGAATCTCCAGGATTTGAAATTCAGGTAGTATTTTCTTATTGCAAGTATATGTAATTTTAATGCAAGCCCACTTTAAGTTCTGATTTATGTCTGGTTCTTTAGGAAACTGACACTACTGAATACAGGATAAGTTTCAAAAATCCTGGTAAATTTTTTTACATACATCATCTCAATTAATTATAACAAAAACCCTATAAAGCAGATATTATATTTTTGTTATCATATAGGTAAGGACATTGAAGCTTAGCAAGATTAAGAACTTTCCAAATTTTACAGTTTAGTAAATGGTAGAATTGAGTTATGCCTCAACCCCATTCTCTTTCCAGACACCTCTTTGCTTTTAAGGGAAGGCTGGAAGTACAAAGAAGTTGTTTTTCTAGTCTAATCAGATTCAGGCAGGTTCTAGGAAGAGATAGAAAAGTAAAATGAGTGAAACATTGGGATTTAAAAATCAACTCTTTACTAGGGGATTATTTATTACTTTCATGCAGTCTATAGGTTTGCTCATCTTTTGTGTGCATGCTTAGTTATCTTTGTGTGTGCTGGTAAGAGAAATGCATATAAAAGCAGAACTGAGGGAAGGTCTGTTTTCCTCTAGAAAACAACAAAAATTAATCACCTTGCCTAATATAGTCCTCACTCTCCATGCAGAACACAATGGGAAAAATCAATTGCCTAGATCACAGAAAGGATTCAGAGGGGGACTAAGGAAGAAATTTTTTTACTGGCAGAGTCATTCCCATAACCTAGAACAAAGTCAGCAAGTATTTTCCATGTTGTTTTGAAAGGGCAACATACTTGTTAACAGAAATAAAGTGTTAGTAGCTTGGAAATGGAGTGGAAGTAAATCTTGGGGAATTGCTGCTAATGAATATTTGACAGGGTGTATTTGGCATGTGGGTTTGTTTGATTTTTTTGTTTGATTTAAACTTAAAAAAACAAGGTTGGTTCAGATACTAGATAGAATTGAAAATGTACTTGAAGACCTCACTATCATTATAATTTTATAAATTCTGGCTTAGAAATTGTCAAAAAGTTTGTTAGTTTTATTCATAAAGAACTTTTTTTAGTAATTGTTATAGAGATATGAATGAAATATATCTGCTTATTGCTGTCAGATTCTGGTGCTCAGAAAAAAAACACCCTTATATATTGTTGCATTTATTTTTCTTCTTCTGCTTGCTTATTTTGATTTTTTTTCCTCAAGAATAGTTTTGCCTGTCTTAAAACTAAGTTTACTCAACTTTGGCCATCACTAATAGATGGATGATATTTCTTTTATGTTATGTTCACCTAATCAACCCAACTCTCATTATGGAAAGATGACCAAAAAAAAAACAAAAACAAAAACAAAAAAACAGTGAGAGAGAGAGAAGAAGAACAAACTCCATCTGTACTTTTCTCAAAGGAAATTTGTGCAAATATAGCCAAAATGAAAACAAAGTCAATGATTGGTTTGTTTTGATCATGGTGCATATTTCCAAAAATTTTATGATGCCAATTCTTGACATAAGATGTATTTCTCTAATTTACCAATAAAATAATATTTAAGGAATCTGGATCTCTCCACTAGAGTGGAAGTCAGGAAGGCAAATTGGTTGCATAAATTGGCCCCATTGTAGAATTTAAATAATGTTCAAAAGAATGTCTGCGATTTAAATGTTGCCTTTCTCTTTTATGTTACTGGATCAATTGAAAGTAATATATAATCATACCATCTGACCATAGAAATTAAAATTTGAGATGAAAATTTAAATATTACATAGTTGATCAGTGACAGGACCCACAAAAGGATTTACTCTTTTTTTTTTTTGTGCCAACTAAATACCAAGAAATAGTCATCTCATTTCAGGATGAATGACTAGAATATAAAATAATGAAATTTGTGAAGAAAGTATAATATAAAAGATGTAAATACATGTAGCACTCAAAATATAAGCAAAAAACAAACTTTTAAGGAGGATCTGTTTTATATAAATTATGTTTTTCAGATTGCATCACCTCCTTTGTTTATTTAATTAAATTAAAGAAAACTTTGAGGGATAACAGATGAGGTGAGATTACCAAATAAAACTAAAAAAGACCATTAGAAAGAGTTGAGAAAGAACATAGAAAAATAGATGTAGCCATAATAGAATTACTATTACATTACTTAAAATCAAGAATTAGCATTGAAGAGAACTCAATCAGTGTAGAGAATAAGCAAGAAATTATTCCAAAACACAAAAGAGAACAACAAACAAAGGCTAACTATTAGAGAAAATAAAGTGTGACAACAGCCAAAAAATATGTCTAATGTTATTTCTAATGACACTAGAACAAATAGACATGAATTCATGGTTAGTTATAACAGAAGAAAACTTTTCTGACTTACAGAATGAAAAAACAGCATAGAAAAGGCTCATGGTGAACAGAGGAGAGATACATAAGTAATAAATATTACAGCATAATCTAGAGATATATTTGAATTTAAAGAAAGAATTAAATATCTAAACATTCTGAGAAGAAATTGAGAAAAACTATTAAAAGGAAATATAGGAGAAAGACAACTGCATCTAGCAGAAAATAATGAGCAATGTTTACAGAATTTGAGCAAAACGAAGAGGTAGTTTCTAAATATTTTACTTATGAAAGTCTATTATTCCATTTGACTCTGAGATATGAAAAGGACATAACCTATATAATTAAAAATTTGTGCCAAAAAAGTGAATACAATTAAAAATACAAATGAAGAAGTGATGTGAAAGATATAGAAAATTATGAAAGAAATAGCAATAACCACATAGATATGAAATAATATTTAAATAACATATATGTGGCTACAAAACAATAAAAATGTGAACAGTAATGTCTGGAATTTAAGATGTCTTATAAAATACTAATTTAACAATGAAAATGAAGATAAAATTATGGGAAAATTCAAGGTTCTCATTATATAGTAAGTAAAAATGGTTGCCTAATTTCACCTAGTATAAAATTGAATTCTTACCATTTATGTTGATGACAATTGAGAAATTTTAGTTCAATGATTTTTCCTTAAACCTGTAGGTCTTTACTACTAGAATTTAAAGCAGGTTGCATACCTTTCAGACGACTAAACTGAGAACAAAAACCCAGAGTTTATGTTGAACAAAAGAGAAAACATGGGGGTAGAAGATGACAGGGTAGGTAAACACAGCTAGCCCCCGAACACAACCACATCAAAATAACAACTAAATTATAGAACCACCATCATTCAGGACCATTATAAATATAGCTGAATGGATGTCCTACAACTATGGAATTAAAGAAGATAACACATCAAGACTGGGATGAGGGGCAGAGATGTGGACCAGGTGGTCTCATATCCACCTGTGGCAGATAAAAATCAGGAGGGATATCTCAAAAGCTAGGGGTCTCAGCCCCACATAGCCTTCCCAGCCCAGGGTTCCATAAAGTCTGGCTATTAAAACCAGCAGGGATTGAGGCAATGGAAGACAGAAACTTCTAGAGTCCCAGGCAGTTTCTCAAAAGGGCCCAAACACAGACTTACTTGGACTCACTCCCTCTGAACCCCAGTGCAGGTGCAGCAGATTGAAAGGCATTAGAGACAGGGGAAGAAACTGAATTGTCTGGCATTAGGGTGAGAGCTGGGTGGCAGCTTTCTCCCAGAAATAAATGTTGGCAGAGGTCGTTGTTCCCTTTCTGAGTCCTCCAAACACAGAGTCACAGAGCCAGCAGGCCGGTACCATACCTTAGAATCCATCAACCTAGCTTCACTGTTTGCCCCACTCTGGTGGTTCCCTAAGGCCCTGTGCCACCCAACATTTGGACCTACTTAAGCTGTTTCCAGTGGTTTTTCCTTAAGAACAGCTTGTATTGGCCCATGCTTCAGATTTTACTAAATTCTCTCAAACAAGCAGCATTTGGCTTCAGCGAGCCCTATACCTCTCATTAGAAATTGCCTAGGCCTGGCATGAGTAGCAAACAGCCTTGGTTCACAACTTGGCCTCACCTAGACACCTCCAAGCCCAGCACAAGTAGCCATCTGCAGATCACTTTGTAGCTTTTTCTGTGTGACCATGGAAAGAACACATTTGCTGGCTAACCTTGGATGTGTCAACAGCAATCAAGGCTCAACTATAACAGGAGTATCTATAATTGGAAAACAACCCACATGGTCAGCACACCTTGAGTACCAAGCTTGGGTAACAGAGGAGGTTGTGCCACTGGGCCCTGGAGGACACCAACTACATTAGGCCACTCTACCAAGCCTGGGAGATGCAGCAGCACTACCCAATACATAGAAACAAACACAGGGAGGCTACCAAAATGAGAAGATAAAGAAACATGGCCCAATTGAAAGAGCAGAACAAAACTCCAGATAAAAAACTAAACAAAATGGAGACAAGCAATCTACTAGATGCAGAGTTCAAAACATTGGTTGTAAGAATGTTCAGGGAACTTAGTGAGGACCTCAACAGCATAAAAAATCCAATCAGAAAGAAAACACACAATAATTGAAATAAAGAGAAATTTATGGGAAGTCAACTGTAGAATGCACGAAGTCAAGAATCAAATCAATGATTTGGAATATAAGGAAGCAAAAAACAACTAATCGGAATGGTACAAAGGAAAAAAGAATTCAAAAAAATAAGGATAGTGTAAGGAGCCTCTGGGACAACTTCAAGCATACCAATATTCACATCATGGGGGTGCCAGAAGGAGAAGAAAGAGGGCAAGAAATTGGAAATCTATTTGAAAGAACAATGACAGAAAGCTTCCATGACTGGTTAAGGAAATAGACATAGAAGTCCAGGAAGTGCAGAGATGCCCAAACAACCTGAACCCAAAGAGGCCCACACCAAGACACATTGTAATTAAAATGTCAAAGATTAAAGACAAAGAGAGAATCTTAAAAGCAGAAAGAGTAAAGCAGTTACTTACCTACAAGGAAACTCCCATAAGACTGCTGATTTCTCAAAAGGAACTTTTCAGGCTAGAGGGGATTGGCAAGAAATATTCAAAGTGATGAAAAGCAAGGATCTACAACCAAGATTACTCTACCCAGCAAAACTATCACTCAAAATCGAAGGCCCAGACAATAAAAAGCTAAAAGAGTTCACCACCACCAAACCAATATTAAAGGATCTTCTTTAAAAAGAAAATAAAAAGTATGAGCATTAAAATGGCAGTAAATACATGTCTATCAGCAATTGTTTCTAAAAGAACGAAATAAACAAACAAGTAGAACAGAAACAGAATCATAGATACAGAGAACATTTTGATGTTTCTCAGAAAGGAGGGGGCCAGGGGGACATCGAAAATGGTGAAAGGATTCTGAAGAGCAAATAGGTGGTTACAGAATAGTCACAGGGATGTAAAGTACAGCATAGGAAACAGAGTATCCAAAGATAAAATATGCATAACCCATGGACATGGACAATGGTGTGGGGATTGCCCCAGGGAGTCAGAGGGGACTGGGTAGGGGGGGAAAGTGGGAAAACCTCGGACAATTGCAATAGCATAAATGGTAAAATATAATTTTTAAAAAAGAAAACATGTGGGTGAAAGTTAAGCCAAAGAAGGAAAAATATGAATTAGGATAACCAGTAAAATAGGATGATAAAAATAAAACTATGTCTACTCATTGTTGCAACACAAAAATGAATTTGTTTTTTCTAATAAATTACTAAGTATATCAAATTGGGTCAGAAATAAAATCCAACTCTGCTAATTCAGGAAAGTTACTTAAAATAAAATTGTTTAAGAATTTTTTTTTAAGTATGGATAAAAAATACTGGAAAAAGAAAACAGAATCAGTAAATTTAATACCAGAGAAATATTATAAACTAAAAGACTTGAATTAAGAGTAAATGTTTAACATGAGATTATCAAAGATGTAGAATTTTACATATCTTAAGTATATTCACACATTTTGAATGAACAATTTTATATTTAACTCTTCAATCCTATATTTTTTTAGAGTAATAAGTGGTGGGCTTGTACATCTGTATGAATTCATTATACTTGTATAATAGTGAAAAAGTATAAAGTCATAAAAACCTAACAGTAGACAATTGGTTATATATCCATATGTTGAACTATTCTGTAGTTAATTAAAATGTGCAATAGTGTTAATATTTAATAGTACGTTATCATATTTATGATTTACTTCTAGCTAATAAACTAAGCAATAATGTATGTATGTCATGATACATATAGCTGTGTGTACTTAAAAATAATCTGGCAGGGTATGCTGTGATTATTCTTTTGGTTGTGAAATAATGGGTGTATTTGTCATAATTCTTTTGGCTGCTTATGACAGAACTGTTAACTGAAAGGGACTTAACTAAAAATAATACTTAATTGCCCTATGTAACTGAAAAGTCCAGGGATAAGTTTGCTTCCTAGCAAAGGTAGAACCAGGAATTAAAACAACGTAAGAGGGATTTTATTTTTTTCCACAATTCAGCTTTGTTGTTTCTCTGTATGTATGTGTGTTTTCTTTTATTTTTAAGTGATAGTCCCTGGTAGCTGCAAATTTCTGTCTTCTCATGATTGAATCCAGGAATAAAGAACATCTCATCCAGTAACTTCTACATAAAATAGAGGAGTCATTCCACTTAAACCACTAGGTGCTCCTCTACACCCATCAGCTTGGCTGAGGGACCACGTATTAAGCTGATTGGTCAGATCTGAGTAACATATTCTGCCCCTAAAGTAGAGAGTTGAGCCCTATCCAAAACATGTACATTAAGTGTAGGGAAAAGTTGCCCCCCTCCAAATTAGGGAGAAATATAAGTAGAAAAGAATGTTACAGAGGCCCAAAACACCAGAATATACTACCATTGCTAATTTAGTTTTTCCTTGGTGTTTTTTTGGTGTATTCCAGATATTATTCTGTGAGCATGTGTTACTTTTACAGTTAAAAAGCAATACCTATTAATAAGTATGTATACATATATCAGATATCCTTATCTCTAGTTCTAGAAATATATCCAAAGGGAATAATTTAAAGGGGAAAAAACCTTATATGCCAGTAGATATTCATTATAAGAGTATCTATAATTGCAGAACACAAGACATTTAAATCTGAAGTAAATAATTTTAAAATTAATTTTAGTAAGCTGTTTATTTATTGAGCAGCTACATAGGGAAAGTACTGTAAAAACTAGTAACCGCCTGAAATATATTTGTAATATAGTATAATACTAAATATATCTGAATGAAAATGTACACATACTATATAATTCTGACTTTGTTAAAATGTTGGGAGAATTATAATACAAAGATATGTAAAGGCTATCATGATTATCATGCTATAATGATTAATTTTAAAATTATAGACTTTTAAACAAAAAAGTCAAAAATAATTGAAGACATTCTTTTAGAATTTAAAAATTACTACCTTGGCTGGTGTGGATCAGTGGATTGAGTGCTGGCCTGTGAACCTAAGGGTCACTGGTTTGATTCCCAGTCTGGCGCACATGCCTGGGTTGCAGGCTAGGTCCTCAGGGAGAGGTGCACGAGAGGTAACCACACATTGATGTTTCTCTACCTCTCTTTCTCCATCCCTTCCCTTCTCTAAAATTAATAAATAAAATCTTTTTTAAAATTCCATAACACTCAGAAGTGATTAGGCTTTTTGTACATATTTTTAGAATTCTGATGTAAGAAACACTGTAACCTTAAATAGTAAAGCCAATCATAATGAAAGAAAACCACAATCATTATTCTTTTTCATGTGTTAGGATGTTTGGCTTGTTCCCTAAAATTACAATATCCTTAAAGAAATAGACACACCCAATTTTAGCTCACATAAACTCAGAATCATACCAATATATTTGTTATTTAATGTCTTTAATGGTAAAATTATGAGTAGAAAGCTCTTTTAAAAAATTTTTTTATTGTTGTTCAATTACTGTTGTCCCCATTTCTCCCCCATTAGTCTCCCCTGCCCTGTCCATCCCTCCCCACATTCAACCCCGCCAACTGTTGTCTTTGTCCATGTGCCCTTATTCATGTTCCTTGACTTGACCCTTCCCCTTCTTTCCTGTTATCCCTCTCTCTCCTCTCCTCTGGTCACTGTCAGTTTGTTCTTTATTTCCATGTCTCTGGTTCTGTTTTGCCTGTTTGCTTGTCCACTATAGGTGAGATCGTATGGTATTTGTCTTTCAACAACTGGCTTATTTCATGTAGCATATCTCTCTCCAGTTCCATCCATGCTATTGTGAAGGGTTGGAGTGCCTTCTTTCTTTCAGCTGTGTAGTATTCCATTGTGTAAATGTACCACAATTTTTTGATCCACTCTTTTACTGGTGGGCACTTAGACTGTTTACAGCACTTGGCTATTGTAAGTAACACTGCTATGAACATTGGGTGAGTAGAAAACTCTTTAATCAGCTATTGTAATTTTCTTTTGCTTTTTAAATACTTTTATCAATGCTGGTAGCCTGGAAATAGTCTATACTTATGCTAGATACTATGCGGTTTAAATCAGCCTCTACTATAATACTTACTGTTAATATATTCTTGGGAAAGTTTTAAAATTTCTTTGCATCTCAGGTTCAATGTCTGTGGCATAGGGATGTTTTCCATCTTACTGGGCATTGATTAGCAAAAAAGCAACAACAACCCATACGCATAACCCTTAGACACAGACAATGGTGTGGTGATGGCCAGAGGGAAGTGCGGGCAGAGGCTAGGTGTGGGCAAAGGGGGTTGGGGGGAGATAGGAACATCTATAAAAATGTCAACAATAAAAAATAAAGTTAAAAAACATGTCTGGTAATACTGCAGGGTCCATGATGGCTCCCTTAAAATAGTAACAGATTTAGTGGCCAAGCATAAGAAAATGCTGCAAAACAGTTATCCTTTTCTGTCACTTTTTACTCTTTCAATTAAGCTGTATGGGATGAATTGAATCCTTTCCCTTCTAACAATATAGAAATGGCTGAGGGGGGAGACCATTTCTGGGAATAGTCATATTTCCCAGCTGGGATAAACTGACAAGGAGGATGAAAGGTCATTCTAGAAGAACAATCCAAATGAGCTTACTACCTAAGATGTCCCAAAAGATTTTATAGGAAATGAAAGTAAAAGTGACGGAAAGAGCAATGGTGTTAATATGTTTCCAAAGTAAAAAGCATATGCACTTTTCCATGTTTGCAAAATGGATACTCCCTCTGTAATGTCTAGTCCTCTGGTGGTGTTCAATAAGTGCTTAATAATGGCAAGAATAATGTGATTATATTTTCCCCCTCTGCCCTTTGAAGAGCTCTCTGTAGTGAGGACGGTTTATAATCTCTTAATACTTCCAGGTGACTGTGTTAAGTAGTATTACCTGGAGTAAGCAAAGACATATAAGCATGATCAAGGTCATGGATGGTTGACATTTGTGCTTAGGTATTTTTGTCCCACAATTCTGAGTTTTAGTGAGGCCTCTTGTCACACAATCACCTAGAGAAAAGGGCACTGGAGAAATAGAAGTAAGCAATTAAAATCCTGTTTGCTGCCCTAGGCTTGTTTTGAGTTCATTGTTCAGCATATGAGCTAGTTCAAGAGTTTCATTTTCAGCAGTTTATTTGATTGAACTTGGGAACAATAAAAGCAAAAGGCCAGATAAGGCAGTAGGAAATGGCTGTGACTTGGGAACGTAACTAAAATTGGTAGTGATAGAAAATAATCTCCGAAGTGACAGATTGCTTTATTTTCAAAATTTTAGATTGTGAAAAGAACAGAAGTTCTAACTTTTTCCCTCTTTATTACCTGGTCTATTTTAATGAGTCAATTCTCAGCACACGATGGCTTTAAAATTTAGCACCATCTTTTTCTCTTTTCTTTCAAGCACAAGTTTTGATAAATTTCCCCTAGATAAATCTTCTGACAACCCCTCACGTTTAATTTGGTATCCAATAAGCATCATGAGTTTCTAACTTTCAGATGTGTCATTTATTGGAAAAGTATAAATAAATTTTATTTGATAAAGTGATGAAAGAGTAAAATATGTGGAATCTCATATCACAACTCTTTTTTGATGGGTCAGAAGACCTATAGTACTCAGAATTTTATATATATATATATATATATATATATATATATATATATATATCACGTAAAAGAGAAGAAGAATTTAGATATTTCTATCTTATGCTATTGAGTGAATTTGTGAGAATAGATATCCCTTTAGATAATGCTTTTAGTATAATTCTTGACTTGCTTTCTTGGTTCCTTATAATAATGTGTTTGTAAGTAGGGTGTACTATTTTTATTTTAAACATAAAGGATGGCTTCAGACAACTGTTGAGATGTTCTTAGTGATACCACACGTCCTGGAATTCACAACTTGGTAAATTCCCTTTCCACAGCAAACACAGATAACCTGTGTAACCACGAGGATTTTCATGAAATGGCAGTGTGTACCTTCCAAAGTTAGGTAATAAGAAGACACTGAAGTTTCTGTTTTGCTCTCTCTTGAATTACTCACTCTGGAGGAAGCCAGCTTCCATGTAGTAAGGACGTTCAGGCATCCCAGTGCAGAGGTGGGTGAACTAATTTGGAAGAGCATCCTTCAGTCCCAGTCAAGCTCTCAGATGGCTCCAGCACTAGCCAGCACCTTGACTGCTACTTTCTGAGAGAACCTGAGCCAACACCACCCAACTAAGCCTTTTTGAAATTTTTGACCTTCAGAAAAAATAAAATAAACACTTATCGTATTAATCTACTAATTTCTGAATTACATGGAAACAGAGGAATACAATTAGTAATAAAATAATTTTATCACCGTTTACTTAGAATAATTATTTTCAGAGTTACTTTGAGAATACTTTCATAAATTGAAGTCTTTTAGCTTTATTTTTAATATGCCCTATACTCTTTGGAAGTTCCTTTTTCCTTCCATTCCTTTCCCTAGGGATGCTCTTATATCCATTGTGCTTGTCAAAATTCCACCTATCCTCCCAAGCTTGCTAAAATTCCAGATTCCTTCTCCGTGTAACCATCTGCTCCAGTTAGAAGAGAGCTCATTCCTCAGAGTTCTTGCAGGGCTTCATTTGTACATATCTTACAATATATTATGTACTGTAATGTTATTTTCTTCATGTCTTAACAACGGCCAGATGTATATTTTTGAGACTGTGGGCTATATCTTTATTCGTCTTTTATGTATCACTGTTACTAATCTTGAGACTGTAATAGTGTAAAAAGTATACTCTCAGAAGAGAAAAAGCCCACTAAAGCAGGATCCAAATCCTTACTTATTATCTCAAAAAGTAAACTGCCTCATCTACGAACTGAGTATAAGAACAGTGAGGTGGCAGAGTTATCCTGGAGGTGCAATGGTATCGTTAAGAAAAAGTGCCTGGTGTGGCATTAGCATATGATAAGTGCTCAAAAATAATTAAAATATGCCATTTTAATTTTCTGGTTATGCAATATACAATAATATCCAATATATATTGTCCATTCCTTATCTGCCCAACTGTGTTTTAAACACTTCATAATGATTATCTTATTTAATCCTGGTACAGAATTCATGTAATATCACCACTCAGAGTGAGGAAGTCAGAGAACAGAGAAGGTGGAAAGCTTACTGAAATCACAAACTGGTAGGTGGCAGCCTGGATAAGTAACAGCTGTGCTGAGCCCAGAGGCCACGTTTTAACCTATATAACATATAGCCCTGCCCACAGATAGAAGTTGAATATGTGAATTTACTGGGGAGATTCAGAAAATGTGATTTACTTGGATATGTTTACCTTTGAATCATTTACATTTTTTGATTAATCACATTAATTAGGAAATAAATCCAGATAAAACAACAAATATGAGGTAGAGACATCTCTTACATATTTCTCTTGGGATAACTCACTCCTCTGCAAATTTAGAATAGCCAGACAGAGACTTACAAGGAATAAGGATGGTTTTTGATTATTTAAATAATTGTTTTTTATTACAGAGTATGATTGTGTACAATTGACTTCATTGATGGAACTCATCAGAAGAGGAGTTAGGGAGTGTGCCATAGCAATTAATGGTGCATGTGGCACCATTCCTTTCCCTAGGGATGCTCTTATATCCATTGTGCTTGTCAAAATTCCACCTATCCTCCCAAGCTTGCTAAAATTCCAGATTCCTTCTTTGTGTAACCATCTGCTCGAGTTAGAAGAGAGCTCATTCCTCAGAGCTCTTGCAGGGCTTCATTTGTACATATCTTACAATACATTATGTATTGTAATGTTATTTTCTTCATGTCTTAACAGCGGCCAGATGTATATTCTTGAGACTGTGGGCTATATCTTTATTCGTCTTCTGACAATCCATTTGTAAGACAGGGATAATAGTACCAACCCTACATGGGTTATTACGCAGTGATGGATGGATCTTTCAAAAGCCTCTTACACAGCACTAGGCCCATTCCATAAATGTTAATCCTCTTATTTCTACATCATCAACAGGCTATGGATAAGGATAGGTCATGCTTCAGTAACAAGAAACTCCAAAAATCTCAGTGGTTTAAAAATAAGGACTTAATTCTACGTCACAGAAAGTCCTCTGCAAGTTTGCATGGCTCTATTGTCTATACGATCATTTAGTATTGCCCTTCCATATCAACATCAGTTTTCAAGACTGCTGATGTAGAAGAAAGAAGAGAGAAACCCAACACCAGCAATTAACTGCTTCTGCCTGGAAGCAGCACTTGTCACCTTCGCTTTCATTCCACCAGCCAAAGCAAGATCTATGCCCACGCTTAACTGACAGGGATCAGGCAGGTGCAATATATTCAAGCCCCACAAAGGCAGAGTATCAAAATATATAGTGAGCAGCTTTATCACTATCACATTATTTTTGTTTTATTTGTCATTATTTGCTCTATCATTGACTCAAGGTCACAATAGTTAGCTCTAGCTAATATTAACTTTAGCTCATTTTTACCATACAGAGGAAAGGTAGTAAAGTGTGTGTTTTGCTAATTAAAAGAGGAATAATTTGCTATGCATTATTGTTGTTTTCATGAGTAAAAATTTACCCTCATATGTGTGTAAATGTGTGTGTGCGCAAGCATTCAATCCTCTCACTGCATAAAGAAAAATGTCATAGTGATGGATGAGCTTCTAGAGTCTGCACTTCCACCTCCATAGTATTAATAGCTGTCCTTTTAGGGAGCGATAGAAAACGTTCAAAGTCATATACAGAGAGTTCCTTGCCAAGTATCCATTGAAACCAGTTGGGATATTGTCGATGAGTCTCTTATACACTGGACTAAATCTTCCCTCTTTTGCTTTGATACAGCAGAAACAGCTCCACCCAAGGCACAGAACTAAATGGAGATGGAATTTGACATCATAGGTAATGGTCTCATAAAATAAAAAAAGAAAGTATAATCCTCTATAGAGCATAGCCTTTCAAACACAGCTTGGCTTCATTATGCCTTCCAATAAGCACACAGACAGACTGCATATTAATAAATTGACATCTTTAGAACAGGCTTCCAGGGGATCTTTAATATCTTCCTTTACCTTTATGAGCCATAATAGTATGTTGGACTAGGCACCAGGAAAATGATATCATGTCAGCAACTAACAGATGCTCAACCAGTGCTATTCTCTCATACTCCCCAAAAAGTATGTGTTTCTTAGCTCTTAAAAATCCAAGCCATCTCTCATCCTTCATTTTGTCTTAACATTTGAATGATGATGCATGACCTGGGTAAAATAAAGACAAACACGAACACACATTTAGATGTATGAGGTGATTTCAGTTTGTCTGCATTTATCCAGATAAAGCATTGCATTTTATTTAGAATCCTTCTCCAGATAATGTAAACGTCTTTTAAAAACCCCAAGAAAATCTTTATTTTTTATTTCTCAAGTAAGAAATATAATAAATAACAATGTGCAATATTGTATTGTATGGATACATATATTATTTAAATATATGTATTGTACTATGTATATAATTATATGAAATAATTAGCTTATATAAAACACATAATGTTATAAAGGAACTCATAATGCATGAATTACTAGTTTCTAAATAATATCCAGTCAGTAGGAGCAATGTGAAAACTTAACAAATTAAACTCTACTAATAGATATTAATGGCAATGCATTGTGAGTTTCTGATGCTAATTTTAAAATGTTGTGGCTTTGGAACAGATTCTTTTTTGAAAAAGAATATTTTCAACACTCTGGTGTAAAGCTTCTGTGGGGTTATTTGACAGATGTCCCACGAGTTCCTTCAAAGCAGGGGATAAAAGTATAGTGCTCCAAACGGGAAAGTGTGAGCAGAACGGCTTTTGGGCATGTGGGTGGGGAGGCTGGCACTTTCTCATTTCAATTAAATGGAATTTCAAATTGTGAATTTACACAGAGCTGAAAAAAGGCATCCATGTGGAAGTTTGTTTTCATTCTTAAAGTGAATCCTGCTCTGCCCTTGATATACTCATGTAGTGCTCAGAGCTGCTAATGTAGACTCCTCCTATAATGTGAGATGTTGAAACACATATGTTTATGTAGAAAGTTTCCTTCTCAGAAACTGAGGTATGCAGTAGCTAAAATTAATTCCCTTAACGGGACAGGATTGACATTCCAAAACACATGAGTTTTCTCATGAGGCAAGGGAATGAAATATAAATGGTTCTGGATGGTGACTTTGGCTTTAGTCAAGAGGGAGCGAGCACATTCCACCAGACCTCCCCCACTAATTGCAACTAAAACTCCATGTGAACACAAAACATAAAGGAACTATCTGAAAACTCTAAAAGGTGGAGAGGATAAGGTAGACTGGCTAGGGATGCCCCAGTGGAGAGTGCCCTTGGGAGGATATACACAGATATATCCTGTCCTGTACATGACCTGGTCGGGGTACTGAAATAGATCACAATGCAGAAATTACAATGAACACAGACCAAAAAAGAGGGGGTGCCTAAGAAAAACCCAGTCTCTCTGGACAGAGAACTAAACACAAGGTTGTCCTGAAGGACAGAAACCTTTTGACTATTTAGCTACTCTGGTAAATGTTTGGCAGTTTCTTCTGAAAAAACAATATATTTATCATTATAATTCAGCATTCCTACTCCTGGATATTGCCTCTAAAGTAATGAAAACTTCTGCTCATACACCAAAAAACCTCAACATTATGAATGTTCATAGCAACTTTATTTGCATTCAGTAAAAACTACTAACAATCTGCCCTGATTAGCATAGCTCAGTGGGTTGGGTGTCACCCCACAGACTGAAAGGTCACTGGCTCGATTCTGGTCAGGGCACAGACCTTAGTTACAGGCCAGCTCCCTGGTTGGGGGTGTGCGAGAGGCAACCGATCGACTTTTCTCTCACACGTCGATGTTTCTCTTCCTCTTTCCCTTCTTCTCTCTCTAAAACTAAATAAATAAAAACTCTTAAAAAAAACAACTATGAACAATCTATAGTAAAAACATATAAATGATTCTATGATGTTGTTTTTATGTGATATTATACTTGGTCTTTATTTTTTATGGATCATCAGTTAGAACTATTAAAAATACCTGACATCTCTTAGGACATGATTTTATTGTACCAGTATATTCAGAAGCAGCATGATTGGAAAGTCAGTGCTCAAATCCATGAAATAAAAATTTTAAAAAAGAGAAACATTGCAAAGAAGATATTAGAATTTAACTGAACTTATACTTCACCTTTTATATTTTAGACATCAGTATCACTGTCCAGGACTCTCCTTTGGGATGGTGATATAAAATTAATAGTGCTATAAAATTTTCTTTTTTCCATATTTCTTTTTAATGGAGTTAAAGGAACATGCCAACCTAAAAGATGTATTGGCAATAGTAGCTTATTTATCCAATGCTCCAATAGCAGTCAATTTATCAATGTTCTGGCATACACATTACTAAAAGAGACTTAGTTACAAGAAACATTGTCAAAAGGAATTCTCTCCTTACAAGCTGGTATTTATGTGCTTTCTAAAAGTATCTGCTGGCTATTTTATATATAAAGGAATCTCATCTTTTTTGTTGTCTCAATGTTGCTCTTTTGAACTGATAGCAGGTAATTACTATATCCAGGGGATGAGGCTGAGTCCTGCCAGACATACTAAGAAATAATAGCTATTGTTGGATCTCTCAAGGACTTTGCATTTCAAATGGATAGATGAGCCCTTTAAAAAGTTAGTGGTACTAAGCAAATGTTTAAATCTATATTATTTACCTTAAAGGAATTTGGTGCAGTGTAACTGTTTAGCATTTATTTTTAATCGTACTCCAGTAAAAGCGGGGTGATCCTATAAATAATAGGATTCTATCGATAGCATGGAATGATTTTAGAGGATTGAATAATAAAAACACTGCAATCAAAAACACCTTCTGAAGGTTAAGAGCTTACAGAGATCACCACTCCTATGAATGTATAATATCTGATTAGTTTGTTAAAAACAGCTTTATTGCCTATGGCTATAGTTTGCTGTATGTGATGATATTTTTTCAGCTTTAAAATATAAATGTAGTATAATCTAAGACTGAAATCCTTATCAGCTTTTCAGTCAAAGTCAAATAAATAACAGCTGTGGGTGAAATGCCAGAGGTTTAAAAAAATAATAATAAAGGCTTAGACCATAGGTCTCTCTAACTTTCCTCAGAATCTCAGTTTGGAACTAACAATAAATATACAGTTGTTATACTCTTTTAAAAATGCACAGAAAATTATCAGATTCCAAACATCTCAGAATTTGGGGGCTTTCCTCTCAATGAAGACTTGCTATGTATAAAGCTATTTCAATGGGAAGGCAATTCCAACCAAGGGAATAGAGACAGTTCTGTATAAATCATTGTATTTATTTGACAGTTATTATCTGCTGGTTCCTGTGCAAGGGTACTGCAAATGAACCACTAAATTACAACTACAGATATATTTGAATTAATTTTAACATAAGCTATGAAGGATAAAAAGAGATGTCAGATGCTTCAACACTTGGCCAGGGTTGGGTGGGGGAAAAACTGACTCCTTTAATAAATCTTATTTTTGATTGCAC
Source organism: Mormoops blainvillei (assembly GCA_004026545.1). Classification (NCBI taxonomy): domain Eukaryota; kingdom Metazoa; phylum Chordata; class Mammalia; order Chiroptera; family Mormoopidae; genus Mormoops; species Mormoops blainvillei. The sequence continues at coordinate 36,499 of PVJD01008135.1, read as the reverse complement.
ACACACATCCTATTCATTATATAATTAAGTCTAATGTCATAGAAAGAAATAGTTACAAAATTCAGGCAAGAAACCTTGTATTTTGATGTCTAATCCACAGCTATTTACATAGCAATGTTGTTTCTTGGATTAGTTTTCATATTTCATTTTATACATTTTATAAATAATTCTTATATTTTATAAGCATATCATATTTAACCATGTTACTCCTTTATCAAAATCCCTTTAGTGCTCCTCCCTCTGTCTCATTCAAATGAGATTCTGTATAAATGAAGCTTTATGGTCTCTTGCAGCGTACCTCCCTCATCTGCTTCCAACTCATTTCCTACCAGTCTCCCTGTGACCACTGTGCTCCAGCTACACGATTAGCTTCTCCCATGTTCCTCCAACCTGATAAACATACTCTTGCTTGATGGCCTTCACACTTTTTTCCTGTTGTGTATATGGTCTTAGAGGGGGTCAATATGTTTCAACTCTTGACTTCCTTCAGGCCTCTTAAAAATGCCACCATATCAGAGATTTTCCACAAGAGCTTCCAGAAAGGAATAATACATCGTATTTAGGATGCTGGAAGCCATATTCTATAAAACGGTAGGATAATAAACTTGTATTTTTTAAAGCCATATACATATATATTTTTTAAAGTGATATAAAACTAATACAAGACCAGTGGACCCAGACCAAAGGACCAAGTAGTAAGTTCTTAAAGTTTTATAGGTTTTTTCCTACCACCTGGTATTCATTTGTCTTACAAAGGTTTCTAAAGTATCTGCTACCTAGTGTTCACTGAGTCTGTGTGACATGGTAACATCAATGTAATGGACTGGTATCATATCCTGTGGATTGATAACCCTGCAAATTACACTATGACATGACTGAAGAGCTTATATTGTTCTTAAGTAGGCCTGGGAAGGTGAACTGCTGGTCTTACCAGGTGAAATAATCCTGGGCCTGATTTTCTCTTCTAGCCAATACAGAAAATAAATAAGCATACACTAGCTCAGTGGCTGCACACCAGGTGTCCGAGGCATATGTTGACTCACTCAGGAAATGAAACTACATCTGGAAGGGTGGCTGATTTTGAGTCACCAACTGATTAAGTTTACTCACTTGTCAAAGTAAATAAGAAACATTCGTACGGGTGCAAAGCATGAGAACAATGTTGCATGTGAATTTTCAACAAAGAGTCACCTAATTAGAGGAGGTTCTTAATAATTAGGTGGATAAGATTGCCCATCATGGTCCTCTTTCTACAACTGACCGTAATAGTTGTAATCATTATTTATGACTATCTTTTTGTGCTGCCCATTCCATATTCCCTTTGCTCTGAGCAAGCACCTGTATTGTATGTGGTTTCTTGCCTGATGGACTGATCACTTCTTGGTCACTATATTAGAGGATAAATTCTGAAGAACATCCTAAAGAACACTATTCCAGACTTGCAAGGAATTTACTGCCAGATGGTGCTGTAACTGAATTTTCAAAATCACTTTTCACAATTCCCTCAGCTCAGCTGCTTCAGATTGATAGATAACGTGGTAATGTTGGTTAATCCTGTGAGTACTGCTATATCTCTCTTTTTTTTAATGTAGAATTCCTTAGCTAGACAATGAATTACTTGATCAGAAGCAATCTTGCATAGAATACCATGACAGTGACTATGTCATTCTGTAAGGATGGTGGTTTTGCAAGAAAAAATGTAGGCAAGGAAGGCAAATATTTTTGAGTGTCTACTTCAGTGAGAATAAAGTAGTGCCCTCCTAAGACTGGAGTAGTCTGATGTGATCAGCTGGTCACCAGGTGCCTGGCTGACTCCGTCAGACTCAGTGTGGGTCCCTCCTGTTGGAGCTTTGGGCCTTTATAAATAAAATTCTATGTTTCATGAGTGACTTCTAGGAGAAGTGCATACATTTCACCAGAGCTGACCACACTTGCCTCTCTGGACATGGAGAAAGTGAAGGACTCAGGTGAGGTCTGGAGAAGCTGTGGTTCTAGAAGCTGTCCCACACCAAGTCGATGAGCTAACAGATCAGTGACTACATGCATTAGGTGGTACAGGCCTGGCATCTGTCATCAACCTTCAAAGCTTAAAAAAAATGTGGATTTTCCTTTACTTCTATGCTTCTAGATATTGTAAAATGTGTCTTTTGTAGCCAACACTAACCCGGAAAATGATTCTGGAAATATATTTGTATGTTAAGTTGACAAATAACATAATTTTACTAACCTTGTTTGCATACTTAAGTGCTGCTTTTCTTCATTTGATGCTTTTGTAGAGAAAATAGTGTCACCTGGATATAGAGATGATGAATTTAGTCTATTAAATGGATAGTAGTTTTCCTGGTTGATGACAGGAAAAGGGGACCAATTTAAGATTATTTAATATTCACAAAAATAACAAAGAGGGCCACTACTGATTAGTGAGTTAGAGTAATAATATTGGCCTTTGAGTGACAAGTCGGTTGTCTTAAGGCAAGTATTAGCAGGGTGCCACTTTTGCAAATACAAGGCTGATATCCAACAAAAGTCCCTGAATTTTATTGGTTGACTTTTTTGAAATTTTCTCATGAATAAATTAGAGGATATATTTTAACATCACTCAGAGTCTGAGAAGGGAATTCATGTATGAGTTTTTATTGAGGGAGTGCTCTTGGGAAAATAAAAAAAAAGCAAGGATATAATCTCTGCAAAGTCCACCTTTAGCTAAGCGCATGAGGAATTCTGGAATGAACCAAAATTTGGTTCCTATTTGAGGTTAAAAGGCCAACCTTTGTGCCCCAGTGAACTATTAACTGCAGATTTAGAGTACTTGACAGTGGAAGACAGCTCTTGTTTGTCCAAGGACAATTCTCTTGAGAAAGGGACAGCAGCACAATCTTGGCAGTCAAAAACATCCTCGCACTTTATGCTTGAACACAGCAGACTAAGTGGAATTAGGCTAGAACATCATCATGACATTTGTGTCTTACATGCTTCATAATATGTAAAAAAACAAAAAAAAACAACTTCCATTTTATGGTTCCCCATATAAGGAAGTTGGAAGCAAACACTCTGTCCTACAAATAAGTAAAAACCTTAACATACTGAAAAATCAGTCTCCTTGGATCCATAAGAGGGGGAAGAACACAGGCCAAACTGCTTTCCCCAAGATTGGAGAGACAGGCGCATGAAAACAGAGAGCTGTGGCTTGCTGAAGGGCAGACTCAGGAATGGAAACTGCCCTGGGAACCAGGCCTGGATAAGAAAATAGAACTGTAATCGATGAATTGCTGGAGGTTCAGTGTGGACAATTCTGAGAGTTAAAAACTCCAGGAGGACCCAGTCACATGGGAGCCCACACAAATTATGAGATTTACCTCCAGGAATTTGACCAGATTTCCACAGTAAAGTTTGGAGAAAAATCCCCTCACGCTTTCTTTAGAAAGGAGGCAGAAAAGAACTGCTTTGAAATATACCAGAGCACTCTGTTCTTTTTAACAAGACCTGCCCTCAGGGAAGCTAGTTCACCAAAGTCTAAACTGCTGGAGTATTGTTACAGCCTAATTGACTTGGGACAAGGGAAATACCCAATGCTAGCCTCTTTAGGTATCTTGTCCTATCTAAGAAGAATGGAAAAAAAAAAAAAAGAGAGAGAAAGAGAGAGAAACACTTGTGAAATTCACAATCCAGAGACTTAGGCTCACTAAATACTGAGACCTAATCATAGAAGGATAGAACATTTTCTCTTCTCTTACACATCATTAACACATTATTAAAGGCCTATTTAGGGCAATTCCTTTTAGTTGGTACATCATGTCTAGTTATCAAGAAAAAAATAGAAAGTATACCAAAAGGTAAAAAACATAATTTAGGAAACAGGATAAACATCACAACAGGACATGGCAGGGATACTGGAATTATCAGACTGGGAATTTAAAGCAACTAAGATTAATATGTTAAGGGCTCTTATGGATAGAGTAGACAGAATACAAGAATAAATGGACAATGTAATCAAAGTAGTGAAAATCCTAAGATAAAAAACAAAACAAAACAAGCAATAAATATAAAATCTGTAACAGAAATAAAGAATCCCTTCACTGGCTTATAAGTAAATTGCATGCAAATGAAGAAAGAATCTCTGAGGTAGAGAACACATGAATAGAATTTTAAAAAACTAAAATCAAAGAAAATAAAGACTGGAAAAAAAAGAAAATATCTAAGGACTACGGGACAACTACAAAAGGTGTAACATACAAATAATGGGAGTAACAGAAGGAGAACAAAAGAAGTATTTGAAATTACAATAACTGAATTTCTCCAAAGTAATGTCAAACACTAAAACTATAGATCCAGGTAGCTCAGAAAACACCAAGGAGGATAAATGCTAATAAATAAATAAATAGTAAGTAAATAAATAAAAACAAACAAACAAAAACCTGTAACAAGGCAGATCATTTTCAAACTACAAAAAATAAAAAAAAACAACAAACAAGAAAAGCCTCCTAGAAGAAACCAGAGGGGAAAAATACACATTGCCTATAGAGGAGCAAAGTCAATTACATTGGAGATTTTCTCAGAGATGATGCAAGCAAGAAGAGAATGGGGTGAAATATTTAATATGTTGAGAATAAAAACCACCCACCTAAAATTTTGTGCACTTTGAAATTATCCTTCAAAATGGAAGAAGAAATTAAATTTTCTGAGATAAACAAAAATTGGGAATTTATCGCTACTAGACCTGCCTTACAAGAATATTAAAGAAGTTCTTTAGAAAGAGCTTAATCTATCGATTCAGTGTAATTCCTATCAAAATCTTAGCAAGTTATTTTGTACATATCAACAAACCAATTCTAAAGTTTACATAGAGAGGCAAAAACCAAGCATAGCCAACACTATATTGAAGGAGACTAAAGTTGGAAGACTGACACTACCTGACTTCAAGACTTACTATAAACCAACAGTAATCAAGACAGTGTGGTTGGTCAAAGAATAAATAAATAAATAAATGGAACAGAATAGAAAATCCATAAACAGACCTATATAAATACAATTAACTGATCTTTGACAAAGGAGCAAAGGGAAAACAACGGAGAAAGATAGTTTTTAAAACAAATGGTGCTAGAACAACTGGACATGCATATGTAAAAAAAAAAAAAAAAAGAATCTAGATACATACCTTATACCCTTCACAAAAATTAACTCAAATGGATCATAGAGCTATTTATAAAACACTGAAGTATCAAACTCCTAGAAGATACCATAGAAGAAAATCCAGATGACTTTGGATATAACAGTGACTTTTTAGATCATAAAGGCTTTATCCATGAAAGAAATAGTTATTTAAAATAAAAATTTTACTCTGTGAAAGACAACGACAAAAAACAAAAAAAAAATGGGCAGACAAGACACATCTGATAAAGGATTGTTGTCCAAAATATATTTTTAAAGTTCTTAAAACTCAATAAGAAAGAAAAAAACACCCCAATTAAAAAACAGATCAAATACCTTTAAAAAAAATCTCACCAAATGACATTTTTTCACTGCTTTCAGAGAGAAAGGAAAAGAGAGAAACATCAATGTGAGAGAGAAGCATCAATTGGCTGCCTCCTTTATGTGCCTGGTCGGGGATCGTATCTACCCAGACCAAAGATCTTATGCACCCAAACTGGGGATTGAATGTGCAGAACCAGGGACTGAACCCACAACCTATGTATGTGCCACGACTGGGATTTGAACCCACAGCCCTTTGGTTATGGGTCAATGCTACAAGACTAGGCCAACACTAGGCCAAATACCTTAATAGATACCCCTCCAAAACAGAGATAAACAAAGCAAAAAAGTACATGAAAATATACTGCACATCATTTGCCATCAGAGAAGTGCAAAATTAAACAATGAGATATTATGACACACCCAATGAAATGGCTAAAATTCAGAACACTGACAACACCAAATGCTGGTGAGAATGTGGAGCAATAGGAACTCTCATTTGAAATACTCTCATTTGTATAATAAATGCAAATAATGGAGTAGTATTCAGTCCTAAAAAGAAGTGAGTTGCCAAGCCATGAAAAGGCACAGAAGAATCTTAAATGCATATTACTAGGTGAAAAAGCCAATCTGAAAAGGCTACATACTTTATGATTTCGATTATATGACATTCTGGAAAAGTCAAAACTATAGAGACAGTAAAAAGATGAGTAGTTTTTAGGGACTAGGGTGGGGATGAGTGAGCAGAGCACAAATATTTTTGGAAGAGTGAAAATACTCTGTATGATACCATCATGGATATGTCATTACACATGTATCCAAACCCACAGAATGTAAACAACAAGAGTGAACTGTAATGCAAACTATGTAACTTGAATTGTCAATGTAAGTTTATTAATTATTATATATAATAATTATATATAATTAATATATATAATTATAATATATATAATAATAATTTATATATATATCACTCCAGTAGGAAATGTTAATGATAATGATAATGATAATGAGGGAGGGTATGCATTTGTGGGGCAGGGGTTATATAGGAAATCTCAGTAATTTCCTCCTCAATTTTGCTGTGAACCTAAAACTTTTCTAAAAAACAATCTTAGTGAAAAGAAAACCCTTGTAGACATTTCTAAGTTCCTATACTTATATTATCCGCTATAATTGTTTACCTCAACACACACAAATCTTCTCTTACTGCCATTCTGTTAATTTGTATTATCACAACCCCCCCACCTTGTCCTATATCCTCGTCCCATTCACCTCTCACATTTTTTCTGAAACTTTTCTCAGACCTAAACTCCTGATATAGGACCCTACCCACTCTACGGAGAGCCTCAGGAAATGTGGACAATTTTCTATAGTGGCTGCTTTGCCCCGTGAGGAGAATTCACTTGGACTGTGGTGAATACCTTTTCCATCCTACTTTGTTCTAATTGAAGATTTCATTAATGCAGAGTGGGTTAGGAAGGATCTGGAAAGTCACTGGATGTGGATAGTATTCTTAGTCTACATTTATGTTTTCCCCCTGACATTCTTCAGGAGGCATGTCTAAATTATTTTTGCATTCTCAAACTTCAGGTGGCCTTTTTGTTTGTAAATTTGACAGAGAGCCCTCAGATATGTAGGAGCCCAAACAAATACTGTGGAGTGGTGACATCATTTGGCAAGCTCTGATTAGGAGCAGACCTCAAAAAAGTGAGCAGCTTATTCCTTTGCCCAAATCGAGAGTGCTTGCTGATTGGATGCTGTTGTGTTGACCAGTTTAAACTATGAAATGCCATAGGCATACATTAAATCTTCGTTTGTACCTATATTTTGCTCCTGGTTTCTTCTTGAGAATAATGAGACCCTCATGACTGTCTGATTCAGTTGTTGTCTCCATTTTGAAAAACAACATTTTTTTTTGTTTTGTTTTGTTTTCCATCTAAAAGTTAAAAATATACTCCGGAACTCATAATACCCAACGATATAATGTGAGCTGGGCTTCTAAGCATCAAAATCATTTTGTTTTGTCATTTACAAAGTCTCCCTGGAAAAATGTTTTCTTGCTTTGTAAATACTGGAAGTCATATTAGTTTACTGTGAGATATAAGAAGAGAAAAAATTGTGGTAAAAGAAATAATAAACAATGAGATTTTCCAGTATTTTCAGTGACTATTCCTTGCCTACTTCCTTGACTAGTTTAAAATAGGATGAAAATTCTCATGAGGAAAAACACACTAACATTAAAACTACCCCATACTTTAAAACAACGAAAGATGATGATTCTTCATGAATTGTTTTGAAATCTTTAATTTTGAACATTTTAATGACACTGTTTATTGTATTTGGGAATATAATGATATGTTTAAGGGAAAAGAATAAATCTTTTGAAACTAATGCTCTAATATACCATTGACTTCTCTCTTTAAAGGTCAATTTTCTTTGTATTACATTTTCTTGTAATTTGTATTACAATTTTCTTTTGTAATACATTGAAATAAATGCATTGCTTGCACTCGAAAAGACTAACCTCCATAGAAGAAAGGGTTTTTAATTGACAGATACTTTTCACTTAGGAAAACCACTGCTGTCACATCAACAATTTTTAACCGTTTGCAATAAAGAAGAGGAAACGTGATTTAGCTATCTAAATTTTTGTCATCGGTTCTCTTTCTTTTTTTTTTCCTCAACAGATTCATTTCCTTAGACTTAACTGTTACTTCTATATAACCATATACTTCTATATGGTTAACAGGCAAACATAATGTAATTTCTCTTTGAAGTACCACTTCCAACTTTTCACTTTCACATTTCCAATTAGTGTTCCCACCACTACCTCAAATTCAGGATTTATTATCTTTCTCCATCCAACACACACAAACTGTTCTCATAATTTCTACTACAAAAATTATTACTCACCAGTTATCTAAGATTGAAAATATTTACCTCCACATATGATTACTCTCGAACCCTGTTAATGTTTCCCATACTCTGTTTTTCAGATTGATTTCTTACATTCTAACTTCAGGACTATCATTCCCACTCTTGATTTCTTGCCTTATGTAAGAACTCCATGCTATACTCTTATTTCTAAAATCCCTTCAATCTGTACATCACTGTGATATTAAAATTCTGTTTTTCATCCAATTCTCTGTTCAGAAAGTTTTGGGGAACCCCATAATCTAAACTAGGGGAGAAACCAAATACCTTAAAATAGCAGGTGTAGCTTATTTGTCCTTACTCAGTTTTCCCACATTATCTCTCACTTCTCCCTAGTGAAAACCTTTCTACCTCCTCTAGGAAGGCTGTTTCCCACTGTCTCTTAAATACCGTTTGCCTAATCTCTACATAATTTCCATCATTTCTATTTCCTTCTGACCCATTTCCACCCTGGTTTCCAGCTCACAATAGAAGAATATAAGTTACTTTTAGATGATTTTAAATAAATCATCATGTTAATATGCTCTTGCTTTATAAATTTTATCCTAGTAAGAGCATCAAAAATGGCTAGTTCTAGCATATAATTTCATTAGATTCTAGAGAAGGATACTTTAGATACAGGAGATATTTATCCACTTTAAAAGTCATAACAATTGAAAATCAGTGAAGTTCAGTGAATTTCCCACGTAGCCAAGAATATATTATTTTTACCTAATGTTTTTTTCTTTCTGTTATTGAATTTATTGGGTTGACATTGGTTAATAAAATTACACAGGTTTCAGGCGTAAATTCTATAATATATCATCTGTACATTGTATTGTGTACTTCCCATATCAAGTCAAGCCTCCTTTTTTCACCATTTGTCCCCCTTTACCCTCTTCTACCTCTCCCTAGCTCCCTTCTCTCTGGCAATCACCATAGTCTTGTCTTTCTTTTCAGTTATATTCCCACTATCATAACAGTTCCATGTCACACCATTTATATCTGTTGCTACGAAGGAATGTCCCTCAGTTCACAACCTTCCTGACTGGTGTGGTGGAATGGTGTTCTTTCATGTAACTAATTTAAAACAGGGTTCATATTATAAAGTGGTTAAGAACTATGGCCATGGAGCCAACTAGTCCTGGGTTTGAATCTGAGCTCTATCACCTACTAGCCATGTTAACGTGGACAAGTTACTTAATATTGCTGTGCTTTAGTTTCCTGGACTCTAAGCTGGTGACGATGGTTGTGCATACCTTATAGCACTGGATTACAAGTGTTCAATCAGATAATGCGTGAAAACACTTATTAATGTAATACCTACCGTCTAACAAATGCTATTTTATCACTATTGCAACAGGCAATGTGTGACTAAAGTAAAGAGTTCAGAGTAAAATCTGTTCTCAAAAAGACCTCTATGGTACAGAAGCATTTAGATTTTTAAAACCATAGGTGATATATAATTGAAAAATATATATAATTCACTGTAATCAGCCAGACTGGTGATATTTGATAAAGGTTTCTGTTAACCTTAAATTCTATCTGAATTAAATGCATTATGTTAACTGAGTTAACTGCATTCTTATCATATATGTCTAGTCAGGCCATGTGTGATGGTTAATTTTATGTGTCAACTTAAGTGGGCCATAAGATGCTAAGATATTTGGTCAAATATTATTCTGGGTATGTTTGGGAGGGTCTTTCTGGATATGATGAACACTTGAATTGGTAAACTAAGTAAAGGAGATTGCACATCCTAATCAATTGAAGGCCCTAATAGAACAAAAAAGCAGAAAGCTTCATCTGACTGACTGTATGAGTTGGGACTTCAGTCTTCTGCCTTTAAACTGAAACCGATACCATCAGCTCTCAGCTCTCTTGGGTCTTCAACTTGCCTACTGCATCTCTTGGGACTTTTCAGACTCTACAATTGTGAACCAATTCATTCCAATTCATTCTCTCTCTCTCTCTCTCTTTCCCTCCCCCCAACCCCCACCTCACTTCCTCACTCCTGTTTTATGTTAGCCATAGTTCTATGTATAACTAGAAAGGACTCTATAGGAGAGTATCTGACCATGGGATATGCCTATCACCTAAGAAGTACGCAATACTTTCTGTTGAATGAATGACCAAAAGTACCTTATATAAGCAAAGGTTAAAAAAAAAAATCCTGAGCAACAAGAATAGAGTCACCTTCTGAAACATCAGAACCAGAGGCAAACATTGTACTGGAGGGAGAAAAACAAGGCCAAGAATCTAGCTCAACTCAGAGGCCAGAAAGGCTCCCTTCTGAGGTTCAGAACCTTCTTCCCTGTGAAGCTGAGGAGAAAGGAACTAAGAAAAGAAAGGGGACACATTCAAACTCTAAAAAGAGTCCTTCTCTGCTTTGACTGATTATTTTTCTAAAGGCAGCTCCTCTCACAGCTCTAACATGAACTTTATTAGAAAGGGTGCATGTATCAAAATTAATTTATTTCTTGGATATTTTGTACTTTTATTTAGTATTACCTTCATTTCATAAGTTCTATATGTTCAAAAAATATAATTTTTATAATTCAATGAAACATGGCCTAAAGATAAACATCTTCCTAAAGTAAGAGATAATTATTTAAAGTATTTAGCTTGAACTTTTATGTTTGGCATATTATCTGTTTATAAATCGATTATTTCTAAGAGCATTTATTTAAACCTTTTTTTTCTTAACCTCCCACAGAGGTAAGCTGAGTTTCCTAAAGTTAAAATAATGCTAAATGCGTTTCTTTCGACATTTTTAGGGAAATACTTGGCTATTCTCACAGCACTTTGGAGATGTGTATGGATACTCCCGTTGACCAATTCATGAAGTGACACAAAGTCCAGATAGAGTGGTTTCGGCAACCTGCCTGCCAGATGCCTAGGGAGCTTAAGTGACTTTGACTTGCCTGAGGAGATAGAGGAAAAACAGAAACAGAGCGGTCAAAATTCTAAGTCAAAACCACTAAGAACATTCCATTCGTTAGAGGCCAAAGCTTGGGAGGCCTTATATTTTAGTACTTGTAAATTGTATTACAGAGTGAGGTCATTTTTTTTTTTTTGGTATGATTGTTCAGAACACTGTGCTTGTTTTAGTTTATGATGCTTCTTTTATCTCTTTTTAAAATAAACAACTTCGTTTTCACATAACAGAGAACATCATTCTAAGAGATTTTTGTGTTGGTGTTGACTTTTCATGCTGTGACTCAATAAACTTTCTTTGGTTAACTGAATTCATCTAAACACATCTATTCCTTACATATTAAATGTTACCACTGTAATTTATATGGCATATGGTCCTTAAAGCTTGCTTTTCTTGCATTCAAAATACATAATGTCTTTGGGATGCCTTTTATTCTTAGGTTGATGCTATCTGCGAATACCTTAGAAAGCTGAGGAGGAGTGGTTCTTAACCTCCTCAGCCCCAAAGCAGAAAACTTTTATTAGTGATAGATCACTGTGTGGCTTTCAGAGTCTCTTCCGGATTTGTATAAAAACCACGGAAAGGTGGATGCTTCCTGAATATTCATGAGGCCATTCCTTCAAAGTGATTTATCACATACCTACTCCCAACCGAGAATATATATATACAGGGTAGGGCAAAAGTAGATTTACAGTTGTGAGTGTGTGAAACAGGGTTTGTTCTTGTATATATGATTGTTTATTAATGATTCTATTATCTTCTATATGAACAACTGTAAACCTGCTTTCTGCCCCATCCTGTACATATAAATACATATATACACACCTGTGTATATAGTCTGAACAGGCAGCATTTTCCAGGCCTCTTTAATGCTGTTACCACCACAGTTTGATGCTGGTCTGTGGGTATAAGTAAGTTGTTCTATGTGTGTGATGGAAAGTGTCCCTAAAGAAGAGGTGGGGGAGGGGAAGTGTCCTTCCTTTGGGTTTTCCTTCTTCATGCTGCCCCAAATACTGTCATCTTGGCTGAAACTTTTGCCAGGGAGCACTTGCTGAGAATAACAGAGCCGCAAGGTAGAAGCCACTAAGATTTTTACACAGACTAGAAGGAAACATCTATTTAAGTTACTGTAATCCACCACATTCCTGCTGTTTTTGACCTCTGTTTTATCTTGATCATGCTGGCTGAATATGGGATGCTTTATCTCTTCCTGGACCCATTACAAGTGGATAGAAATGTTCTACTCACTGTGCCGTCTGTAACCAGTGTAGTCTCTGCCATGGTCCTAGGTATGTTTTTCTCTTTCGATTACTTCAGTATAAGCCAATTACAGATAGAAGAACAGGAATAGTTTTTCAAAAGGAAATCCTTAGTTTTGATTCTGTGCGGATATTCTGTTTCTATAGTGCCATTTCTAGCCTCATTAAAATCTCATCATACAATTAAACCATAGGCTCCTCCTTCTTTATGGTAATCATGGTGTCACATTAAATCTACATGATCAGTTCTATCATGGTTAGTTGAGTGCTGATTTATAATAAGTATATATATATTGCATATTATATTAAGAAGCTAAATAAGATCTTTAAGGCTCTTTATTGTTAGATTTTGGAAAAGCAGAGATCTTTTTCTGCAGTAATAAATTTGACCTAACTTTGGCAAACTTGACATTTTCAAAATCAGCATATCTGATTTGCCACTTGGCTTAACCCTGCCGTATTAGAGAAATAAGTAAAAAGGTTTCTTTCTTATTTACATGTCTTTTTTTTCCTTAGAAATATATGACATACTGACATATTAAAGTAATTTCAGTATGTGAAATGTTAAACTACATGGGAGTATCTGGTAATAAACAGATGAGAGTGTATTGGGAATCTTAGCACAGTGACAGAGTATGTGAGATCAAGTATAGAGAACTAAAAACCAATTATGTAAGTTCATAGATAAAGTCTGATATAACTTCTTTTGACCACCCAAAGTGGTGCATGTAGCTCAAGAACACAGAATTCTCATAATGATCACAATCAAAGCCTATAAGTAAACAAGGCCTTTTTCTAAATGTGGAATCACTTTTAACTAGACTAAGATTTTGTAAATTAGATATTGAGATAAAGAAGAGAAGCTAATATTTTCAGTATAAACCTTGAATGTTGAATTATTCATTTGTATTTAAAATTTTGAAAATCACTTAATTTATTTTATTCTATCACTGCTTTTGCCTGCAAAATCAGCTCTTTTATTTTCAACAGCTGACTGACCTCATCAACCATTTTGATTTAAATTTTAACTTGTTTTTAATGATGATGAAGAAGAGGATGAAAAAGGAGAATCACAAAACACACTGGGCTGAACATAGCGTGACGCTTCCATGGCCTGGCAAAAACACTGTATCTAGGTGTACAGTCACAAAGACACCTAGATATGCCTCACTGCACGTGGTTTAAGCTATAGGCCAGCTGCGTTCTTGATCTGGAAGCAGCAGGCTGAGAATTAGGCTTCTGTAGTGGAACAGAGGTAAATTATTCCACAAGAGATGGCAGACTAGAGTCACTCTGGATACTTCACTTTTGGAACTAGAGTAGAGCTTTCCCCCTTAAAGAAATAAGCTAAATAGCCTGTTTTCCTGCTAGCCGGAAATATATATATGCTAATATAGATATTTGCATATATATAAAAATATATATCTATAGATATATATATATATATCTGTATCTGTATATATTTGACACACACGCACATATATCGGTCAAAATGAACTAAGAAGTTATAATACTAAAACATATGAGAAAATTCTTACAAATGCATTTAAAAAATCCATTCTCAGAACATGAATTTAATTCAGATGGATTTAATTTTACAGAACAACCTAAAATATTTTAAAATAAATACATTTGGAATGCTTAATAAAATAAATGAATAAATTAAAACCAAAAAATTATGAAACATAATCAGACATAAGCAAAAAAAATAAGTACATAAGTCAAAAACTAGATATTCTGAAAATTAAGTATATGTTTGATTAAATTTTTAAAGAGTATTAAAGTTATAATTTTTGATTCAGAAAGACAAATTAAAAAATAGGAAAAGCATAGAGAGATAAAAAAATACAAAATACCAAAGAATAGTTAGGGAGAAAAATTGACAAGTTTAAAAAGCATGGTATAGGTTGAAATTCTAAAGAAAAAGAATGGAAGACATAAGAAAGGAGAAATAGTACAAAACATATATTAAAATTTAACTTTTTACAATTGAGAAGTATGCCCTGACTGGTGTGGTTCAGTGGATTGAGCACCAGCCTGAGAACCAAAGGATCATAGGTTCAGTTCTCAATCCAGGGCCCAGGCTTGGGTTGCTTGCCAGGTCCCCAGTAGGGGGCACACAAGAGGCAACACATTGATGTTTCTCTCCCTTTTTTTCTCCCTTCCCCGTCCTAAAAATAAATAAATACAATCTTAAAAAAAAAAAAGAAAAATGTGCGAGTACTAATTTCAAAAGTACGTATTTTCAATAGAACCAAATTGAGAGTTTAGAAATATACCTACACATATATAAATAATTAATTTTAAATATAGGTGCCAACATAATTCTATGGAGAAAGACAGCATTTTGAGCAATTGTACTGGAATATCACGATATATGTATGGGAAAAAATAAACCTCTATCCTTACCCAACACTATATAAAAATATTAACTTGCAAAATATCATAGCCATAATCATAACAATGAAGCTATATTAATTTGAGAAGAAAATATAGCATTTTAATTTTTCTATTCAAACCAAGAATCTTAGATTGCATTAAAATTTGATTAAAACCTCACCAACACATCGTTGTGTGTTGAAACTTTAGGTTAATATTTTACATTAAATACATACAAGAAGTTATCAATATTTAATTATTTTAAGTATATATTATAATTACATATTTGAAAGAAAAATAAAAGAATTGGTGAGGAGTTTAATATTATACTAAAACTTTAAAGTTGTATAAGGAGAAGTAGAAAAATAGTTATATATTATAAATAATAAAAGACTAAACAATAATTATGAAAACAAATAATTAAATTTGAAAAAAGCAACAATAATAACTTTGGAAATTGCAGATTTTACTAAGAAGGACTGGTAAGACATCAGGGTGAGGGAAACATTCTGAAGCCTTCATCTTTGCTGTGAGAGACTTTGAATTTAACTTTAAATTTAATTGTTATAGTCATAAAACCATACGCATTTTAATGGATAAAAATTATAAACACATGTTAAAGTAAAATAAAATTAATATATTTGAATTGCTAAGATAATCAAAGAAAAAACAAAGAAATCAACAAGAAGTCAATAACAAATAAAAGCATGGAGAAATATGATAGAATTTGTCAGTTATGATAATAAACATAATTGGTTTAAACTTATCTGCTAACACAGAAAGTCTTGCCATTGTCCTACAAAGCAAAATCTAATTACATGCTGATTGCAGTAGATACCTTAAGAAAAGAGGTTGAAAATTAAAAACTAGGCAAAAAGAAGTTGAAAATGAAAGACGAGGCAAATTATATTGGATAAAAGTAAAATATGCAAAAATAGAAGATCAATATTAGTTGAAGCTAAAACAAAATACCCTCAAAATAATATAGAGTATCATCATTTTTCATTTTAGAGAGCATACTGTTTTTTTTTCTTGACAGTGACATTAGGCTAATGGGCAAACTTCACAAAGCCTACTCTTACTGAAATAATATTCTAATAAAGGAGATAAAATAAAATTAAAAGTAAGGACACAATTATTATTTCCTAATATTGATAATGTCTATAAGCAAAAATAAAACATAAATAAAGAACAAAATGATGGATATACAGAATGAGGAAAGGTAATAGTATGGACTCTTTTGAGAAAAGAACATTTTGCTGAGACCTAAATCAGGAGAAGGAGCCCATCCCATCTTGGGAAGATTAGGTAAGAGCCCTCCGGGGGAGAGATTACAAAGTGAAAACACCCTGAGGTCAATGCAAAGAAAAGAAAGGAGAGCGCCTAGAAGGCAAGGCGAGAGGGAGAAGCAGCCACCAGGTACCGGGCAAGCCCAGATAAAGCATTTGCAATTATAAGAAATGTAGGGGGAAACCACTGGAGTGTGTTTGGTAGAGATGATGTTAAAAATGCAGATTTAAAAAAATCTAAATAAGAAAAGCATGATCTATATAGGTGAACTTTGCAGAGATGCTGGAAAGAGATGATGGAGACTGGATGACAGGATTTAAGATCAGTGTAATGGATGAAGGGGGAATCAAATGCCTGAAAATACAAATAATTCCAAATACACCCTACTGGTTGACTAAAATTATTTAGTTTTTAGCAAATAAAAAATTGTAAGAATATAGCTTACTGAAACCTAAGGACTGCCACAAAAGTTGAATTCAAAAGGTGTATATGTTTTTTTATTAATCAAGAGAATAAAAATGTAAACCATTCATTTGATTAAATAACAAAGTAAAAAAAAAAACAAAGGAAGTAGATATAGGAAAATATATACGTAATGGTGTTAATGCTATAAAATATCAAAAGGCAGTCCCATTACATGGCTTGTTATTTTTTTGAATCCTGAAATGTAAAACTCTTTTTAATTAAAGCATAGTTGACATATAGTAGTATAATAGCTTCAGGTGTGCAACATAGTGATTTGACATTCATATACCTTAAAAAGTGATTACTACAAGAAACCTAGTAACCATCTATTACCGACACAGTTGTTGTGCTGTTATTGACTGTTTTCCGTGTGCTGTAAATGTACAGCATAATAGCCCTGTGACTTACTTATATCCCTGTGACTTATCTATAATTGTATATTTGTACCTTTTAATCCCATTCACTTTTTTGCCTATCCCCTATCCCTAGCCCTCTGGCAACTATCAGTTTATACTCAGTATGTATGGGTCTGTTTGTTGTGTTTGTTTATTTTTTGAGATTCTACAAATAAGAGAAGTGATACATAATCTAGAGGATATTATGCTGAGTGATATAGTCAAAGAAAGGCAAACACATGGTTTTTTATTAAAAGCATCAATAATAATCCATTAGATAAAATTCTGGATAATCTATTCTTAGAAAATCAAAACATTTATAAGAAGTAATTAAAAAAAATATTTCTAGCTCTGGCCAGTATGGCTCTGTTGGTTGTAGCTGTATCATCGACCTGTAACCAAAAGACTGTGGGTCCGATGCTGGGTCAGGACACATACCTAGGTTTCAGGTTTATCCCTGGTTCAGGCATGTGCAATCTCTGGTCTGGGCATGAATGGGAGGCAACCAGTCGATGTTTCTCTCTCTCCCTTCATCCCTCTCCAAAAGCAAAAGGAAAAAAAAAAATGTGTTTGGGTGAGGACAAAAATATATATTTCTAAAAATTATGATAAACTTTGATTCAAAAATCATATTGTCTTAGCAGAGGAAGTATTTAAACAAGTCTATTATTATTATCATTACTATGCTGTTATTTATCATACTGATGAATTAAAAACAGCACTTAAAGTTACCACCAGAGTGAAGGGTTTCACTGTGGCATATCTGTATTATTTAGTTAGTAAAAAATGTTTTACAAAATTATTTAAAGAACTAAATAAACTATAATAAATATAGTATTAAGTTTTATCTTATTTTGTTAAATAAAAATAACTCATAGGTATTGCATATAATATATTAACTTGATCATAAAAAGTGCATATACCGTACATATACCAAACCTATACACAAGTCATCATATGTCCTGATTAAAGGAAATATGCCAAGAAGCCAATAATTGTTTTATTCTGGATGGTAAGTTTATCAATGATGTTTATATGGTTCTTTTAATCACTCCATTATTTTCTGAATATTCACAAAGAATGTATCTTTAAATTTAGAAGTGATTAACAAATGCAACACTTAAAGATTTTAGACAAAAGAAATGTGAGTTAGATTTTGGGAAAGTAAATCGGTATATGAAGTTCAATAACTGCATTAAGAAGAAAACACATTTAATATGACCTAATAAGATTTTAAATGGGTTGAAGCTCATTTCAGTGGATCTTTGAAGGTAAAACGTTGAAGCAGTGCTTTAACATTTTCTCCCATGACACTGATAATGATCTCACAAAGTTGTTTATAATCATTTTATTGCATTCATCAGCTGAGACTAATTATAACTCAGATGAAAATCATACTTGCATAGTGCATTCTAAATATTAATAAACATAAATAATGCAAGTTTACTATTAAAGCAATTCAAAACAACAAACAGAGCCCACAGGGAGTTTCTTAAAATTAATCTGGTTTCACATAAATTTTGCCTTAAAATGTTCAAAGCAACAATATCCCATATTATAAGATACATTAACTTTCTCCTTTCTTTTTGTTCTGTTTTCTAATTTTATAGGACAGAGTAATAGTTGTGGTTGGCAGGTCGGGAAGACTTTAGCAGTAACTTCTAATAAGGAAAGTAGAACTAATTTAAATATGAATTGGCTAACAGAAAATGAGAAGTAGATGCTCTTTATGTTGCTTTTCTAAACTTCTTGAATGAATGAAAGGATTCTTACCCTTTTATTTCCTGGACTGTCAAAAATGGGCAATCATCAAGGATATGAAACATATTTGTAACTGTATATCTGTGTAAAATGAGTAAGTTCCAAATATCAGATAAACTTTCCCATGTTAGTACAGTATTTAAAACGTGTAGCTTTAACAGCATCTCCTATTAAATTTTAAGGGGTTTTCATTTTGATTGTTTTGGAGCTGAAAATATTATATCATCAAATCAAAATGATTGGCTTTATGACCTTGGGCAAATTAATTAACATTTTAGAATTGCCGTCTGATAATTAGTGATAAGTTTTTCTCCCTCACAAAGTTGTGATTAGCATGAAATGAAATAATAATGTGTAAAACACAGAACACAAATTTTATTCATGCCTATTCCTATTATTACTGTCATATTTTCCTTTTTGGCTCTGCATGCCATTATAATTTATTGCCATTACTTTCTGTCTCATAGAAATCACTGAATTTGAAAAGATGTTGACACCAGTTTCAATATTTTCACTTACTATATAATTTAACTTTGCTTTGCTTTACTCTCTTCATTTGTTAAAAGGCATTAGTAACACCTGATGTAACGTGTTTTCACATACAGCTACTCCCAATACATTAAAGAGAATCAAATAAATATAAAAATACTTGTAAACTCTAAAGTATCATTTAAAGATAACTCAGATTATATATTCCACATATTCATGAGATCAATGTTATCCAATACAAAAATCATTCATAGGAACGATTATATTTTAGAGACATACATAAGATTAGGCAATGAGTCTGATTTAAAGTGTGATAGGTAGCAATACAAGAACCATTTCGGAGTTGTTATGGTAGTAACTTTCTTTGTATCTCTATAAACTTACCAAAGAGTTAACCGCAATTCTTCTCTTGAGAAAGATCACCGAGGTCCTTACTACCACATACCAGCTGAACTGCCCTTCGCTGCTGTTTCCCTTTGACCTCAGTTCATGACAACTGACTTTTTTAACTTCTTCCATCTCATGTAATGTCACCGCGTGGTTTTCACCCCTGGTTTAGTTTTGCACTTTGATCTGCCCTTAGGATATGACTTTCAGCTTTTTTTCTGCGCAGGAGAATGTCCTTCAGTCCAACCTAAAGGAGTATAATTGCCATGCTCTGGCTCAAAATTCAAGGAGTTAGTGAGGCTACATGTCGTCAATTATTTGAAATGGCTAAACCTGGGTACTGATTATGACAACCAAGGCAAACTATAAACTTATTACAGCATTAAATTTTTCATCCCATGCACCCACCCTGCAAATGCCATGAACATCTCAGCTGAGATTTCTTTTTATTTTTCCATATAGGAAGGACAAAATTATACAGAAGACAGGATGAGAGTAATAAAATAATTCTTTTTGTTTTTTGCTCCCATCCTTCAAGGTGTCTTTTTGAAATAAGGATATAAAAGAGAATATGAGCAGAATGATTTCCCTCTAAATAGAGAAAATAACAAAAGACTTGCACAACCGTGCCTGCATCTCCAACGCTCTGTTCCAACCAACAATGAGGAAAAATTGCAGTGAAAATACATTGCACATTTATAGTATTTTGGTTTTAAATGTCAGTTTTAATGCACTGTCTTCCTAAAATGCCCTCACACAAAAATAATGAAACTGGAAGAAACTTTAGATCCAATAATTTTCCTTGGTTTGAACTGTTCAGAACAGAGAGTTAGGTTTTTGTTTTAAGAATTTAAACAGCTATCTATGATGTGATTTTATAACTAGGGTGGTCAAGGATGAGCTAAACCCTATTCATTCCAATTAACAAAAAAAGTGCAAAAATAAACCAAAAAGGTTAAAAAATCAAAATGTTCTTTTAAATAATATTTGAAACAGATTTTCAACAGAGCATTTTTCTGAGTGATCAGATGTAATATGATTAAAAGTATAAATGATTAAGTGTAGATATTATGAAAAGCATTTTCTCACATGCAATCAGATGTTCTAGCATTTCCTAAAATATTACAGAGATTATTGTTAAAATTACATTTAAGAAATTCATAACTTAAAAGATTAAAATTTTTCTTTACTAATAGACTTCACAGAGTGATTAGTATGTAAACATTCATTTTAATAACCCAAAAAATGAATAACTCATATAAGCATATTCTGGATATCTTTTTTCTTTTATAATTTTCATTGTGAAATATTGAGGTGATAAAAGGTCTGTGGCCTCTTCCTTTGATTCTAGGAAAGATTATGGTGCTTCTACAGAATATAGTAGAAATAATGGAGTGCAACTTCTGAGGCAGGTTCATAAAAAGTGACATATCTTCTCTGTGTGAGTGTGCTCACATACTTGACCCATCATGCAAGAAGACTGACTATCCTGGAGTCATGCTCTGAGAAAGCCAAGCCAAATAAAGGTCTTTGGTCCAAAACCCTAGTTTTAAATTCACCCTTTTCTAGGTGCCAGATATGTGAATGAATGAGCTTTCACATGATTCCAATCTCTAGCTGTCGAGATCCCCCAGCCTTTGGGTCTTTCTAGGTGAAGACCTAGACATCCTGGAGATAGACACCATGAGCATAACAAAATTAATTTATTAAGTTTGGGAGTAATATTTTAATGAAGAAATAGTAACTAGAATATGACTGATGATAAACACTAAAGTATAATTTTAAAGGCTAAATAAATTTTTTAAAAAGCAAACAGAATGTAAAGCCATGATTAATTTCTTAAAGAGAAATATAAGTTTGTAATGATATAAAATGGAACTAGTTTTCAGAGTCTACTCTAAAATAAAGTTATCCTTATTTCTTCTCTCTTAGGTAGCAATCAAAACTACAGTCAACATTCTTTCTTTCTGATGTTAAATCCATGCTATAAAATTATGTGGAAAATTCTCAACTGTGTTGTTCTAACCCTACATATTAAGCATCCATTTTAAAAAATGTGTAAAAGTTGATATAATGTTTATTTTTAAATTTTATTTATTTGCCTGAAATATATTCCAGATATATGATATTTTTTGTATATTACTTAAAGAATTATTCTTCTTTAAAGTTGTACTTTCTACTTTTATAAAGGAAAGTTAAAGAGCCAAGGAGAGACCTGGCTAGTCTAGCTCAGTGGACTGAGTGCGGGCCTGTGAACCAAACGGTCACCGCTCAGATTCCCATTCGAGTCATATGCCTGGGTTGTGGGCCAGATCCCCAGCTGGGGGTGCTCCAGGGGCAGCCACGCATTGATGTTTCTCTCCCTCTCTTCCTCCTCCCCTTCCCCTCTCTAAAAATAAATAAAATCTTTAAAAAGAAAAAAAAAAGAGCTAAGAAGAGAGATATTAAAAAGTTAGTTGGTGTATAGTTTTATTATGGAGTTGAATATTTAAATTAAAATATTTTGCAATTGTTTTTCCACAATAAGTTATAATACTGTCATTGTTCTTTGATTATTTTTACCTGAATCTATATATTTCTTCTGCTTTACGTTCAGAGAAAGATTATTCATTGTGTTACAAAATTAACTAGGATTTTGAAACAGGAATATATCATTTATATAATTACTTAACAGTTAGTATTTTAAATCATCACATTTTTTTCACTTTGGGAAATTTTTTCCATTTGGAAAGCAAGGATAAAATGCGTAACTAACAATGACCAAAAACTATGCTGAAAAACTTAAGCCCTTCCCTTCCTTCTATGGGGCTGGCCCACTTCAGGTGTAATTAACATATCACCTACAGATTCTGTAATTTACAGATTTGTGCAATAACTGGTGTAATTCTCAGAAAACAAGGGGTAGGGAAAGTGGAGGATGTCTCCTGGGAGAGGACAATATTACAATGCATAATATTTTTCTTTTCCTCTTTATTTCTTCATATAAAAATTGGTTAAATGATTTGGGGAATCAGGTTTGAATAGCATAAAAATAATCACATTTACTGATACTTAATACTCTGTTTCGAACCAGATTTTATTTTTCAGTTTCCAATGTTTCTATAGAAAATATTTTCACATTTTTATTAGAATTTACAGCTTTTGTGCCTTAGCTTGGTGAAGTAAGATAGCTACATGTGTATGTTTGTATGGGCCCTATCCTTACATTGTGAATTTAAAACAATACAAAAATATATTCGCATGCTTGACAAAGTTTTATGGTAAGCTATTAATGTGGATCCAAATAAATAGATACTATGGTTAAAAATGTTTTCTCTTACTCCAAACTTTTATTAATATTAACTTTTAAAAAATTTACTTTATTTTTAGGTAATTAGGAAACACCTAGATTAATTTTGACAGGGTAGTTAAGTCTTGTTTTATAAAATGTACTTTCAAGGGCATTGACTCATCTTTGTGTCTATTTTCATAGAATCACAGAATTGTGAACTGGAAGGAAACAAACATACCGATATTCTAATACTGTATGTTCATTTAGCTGGGAAAGCCACATGCACAAGTCACGGAGTTGGGTAGTAACAATGTGAAAGTGAAAACTAGTTCCCTAACCCACCAATAGGGTGATTTTTCTATTAACTTATTTTCTAACTTTGTCAACTGAATTCAATTTGACAAAAGCACTTCGTAGGAGAGTTCCTTAGTTGTGCCTCATTTATAAAGACTTCAGGAGAAAACCAAACTCAACCTCCATGAAAAAATAAACAGCAAAATAAACAAAACAAATGAGTGGGCAAATTAACCATAAACATAACCACAAACCAGAATTAGAGGAATAAGAGGGGAAAACTTTATCATTCTGCCTTATTTTTCTTTGACGAGGATGAGATTTCCCACAGAAAACTAAGAATATGAATGATTTTTTAAAGGGTTGTATACCCTTGGTTCTGCTGTAAAATTCTCAGTGACATATAGAATCAGATGATTGTGGAGGTTAACTTTTAATCATCTATAAAATTAGTGTGGGCAACAAATTAACCATAAGATCCCCTTTGACTCCAAAATCTTACTTATAAAACAAACAAATACACATACAAACAACACCTTCTTTTATTTTCAAATACAATATTATCCAAGTGAACAGCTACAAAATGCCACCTCAAAGGTATTACAGCAATTGTTACATTAAGAATCGCAAAGTGTAGGAGGTCACATGAAGAAAACAAATGCCAGCATCAGTTAATATTAAAGATAGAGCAATCATTAAATCGCCAAAGGTATCTGGATAATCAGCTTACTTTTAGATCTCAATCACACATAAATTTATTTTTGAAATTATTCCCATCATTGACATTCTTTCTCTCCAAAATAAACTAGATATCTAATTAGAAATTTGACTATGCTCAGTAAACTTGAGCAAGCTTCATTTAAAATATCAGTGCTTGTTACTATGCTCAGTATACTTTGATACACTCTTTAAGATGTGAACAGAATCTTACTAAAGAGACAGGGACCTACCCAAAGTTTCGTAGTGAAAATGTCATTGCAATCTTGGTCTCTTAGCATACGTTCCTTTAAACAATTATCAAAATTCTAAAAATGGTCTCTCATATTTCAGTTAAACTTTAAATTGAAAATGAAAATAAGCCAGTATTGGATGTGTCTAGAGGGCTGGGCCGATGGCAGATAGTAACTGAATGACTGATTCCATTAGTATTTGATGCTATATGTTTGTGAGAGATTCAGTAAAAATAATTTAAAATCACTTGATTTGCATGGCAGTTGCCCATTAATTTAATATTTCTCCAATTTCTTTTTGAAATCACGGGCACCAATAGTTTAAATGAAAACATAAGAATGGGAAATTTTCCTAACTCCAGTTTTCTTTCATGTTTTCTGAGTGCATTGAAAACATTAACTGGTACTAATTTTTATCTTTGTTTCCTTAGGTATATCTGGGTTGCATTTTACCAATTTATTTTGTTTTAAACATTTATTTACTTAATTATTCATGCTATTACATTTGTCCCAGTTTTCCTCCCTTTGCCAACCTCTACCTAGCATTCCAACTCCCTCAGGCAGTCCCCACACCGTTATCCATGTCCATGTCCGTTGGCTATGCATATAAGTTCTTTGGCTACTCTATTCCCTATGCTGTACTTTACATCCCCATGACTATTCTGTAACCACCAATTTGTACTTAATCTTTTCTCCTTTTCCACCCATTGGGTACCCCCAACCACCCCTCCCATTTGGTAGCCATCAAAACATTCTCTCTATCTATGATTCTGTTTTTGCTCTGCTTGGTTTCTATGTTTTGTTTTTTAGATTCAGTTGTTGATAGATATGCATTTATTGTCACTTTATTGTTCATATTTTTAATCTTCTTAAAGAAGACCCTTTAAAATGTATCTAATACTGGTTTCGTGGTGGTGAACTTTAGATTTTTCTTGCCTGGGCCTTCGATTCTGAATGATAGCAGCTGGGTAAAGTAATGCTGGGTAGGCCCTTGCTTTTCATCACTTTGTATTTTTGTTTTTTCAGTTTTTTGCATTTATATTTTATTTATTTATTTATTGGTATATTTTATTGAGTAGGCTATTATAGTTGTCCCATTTTCCCCCCTATATCCCCGCCGCTCTGTGCCCCATATCATCATCCCCACACCTCTTAGTCCATGTCCATGGGCTTCACACACCAGTTCTTTGGCTTCTTAATTTCCCACACTACCCCCAGCCTCCCCTCGACCAGTTTTTTGTTTGTTTTTGTCAACACCTTCCTGCCACCACTTTCCCCAGCCCCACCCCTCCCTACCTCCCACCCTCAAACCTTCCCCCATTTGGCTTTGTCGATGGGTCCTTTATGCATGTCCCTTGATGAAGCTTCCCCTCCCTTTCCCCTGTCATCACCCTCCCTCTTCCCCTCTGGTTACTGTCAGTTTTTTGATTTTTTTTTTAATTTCAATGTTGCTTGTTATATTTTGCTTGCTTGTTTATTTTGTTGATTAGGTTCCACTTACAGGTGAGATCATATGGTATTTGTCTTTCACCACCTGGCTTATTTCACTGAGCATAATGCTCTCCAGTTCCACCCATGCTGTTGTGAAAGGTAGTAGCTCCTTTGAATATTTCTTGCCAATCCCATCTAGCCTGCAAAGCTCTTGAAAAATTAGCTGATGGTCTTATGAGAATAATCTTGTAGGTAAGCAATTGCTTTTCTCTTTCTGCTTTTAAGATTCTCTCTTTGTCTTTAACCGTTGGTATTTTAATTACAATGTGTTTTGGTGTGGGCCTCTTTGGGTTCAGGTTGTTTGGGGATCTCTGCACTTCCTGGACTTACATGTCTATTTCCTTTACCAGTTAGGGAAGTTTTCTGTCATTATTTTTTCAAATAGGTTTCCAGTTTCTTGCCCCCTCTCTTCTCCTTCTGGCACCCCCATGATGTGAATGTTGGTATGCCTGAAGTTGTTCCACAGGTTATTTACACTATTCTCATTTCTTTTTGGATTCTTTTTTCTTTTTGCTGTTCTGATTGGTTGTTTTTGGCTTCCTTATTTTCCAGTCACTGATTTGATTCTCGGCTTTATCCACTTTACTGTTGATTCCCTGTAAATTGTTCTTTATTTCAATTAGTGTGTCCTTGATTTCTGACTGGATATTTTTAATGCTGTCGAGGTCCTTACTAAGTTGCTTGAGCATTCTTATAACCAGCGTTCTGAATTTTGCATCTAGTAGATTGTTTGTCTCCATTTTGTTCAGTTCTTTTTCTTGAGTTATTTTTTCTCTTCTTTCACTTGGGCCATTTTTCTTTGTCTCCTCATTTTGGCAGCCCCCCTGTGTTTATTTCTATGTATTGCATAAAGCTTCTGTATCTTCCAGGCTTGGTAGATTGGCCTAATGTAGTTGGTATTTGTGGGATCCAGTGGCACAGCCTCCCTTATTACCCAAGCTGAGTACTCAAGGTATGCCCACTATGAGCGCTGAAAGGAGGAAGATGTCACTTTCCTCAATTTGATATAAATACTTTCTTTCCACTCTTGGAATGTGAGAGTATATCCTGCTTTATTTGAAAAATATTCCCCTTAGGAATAAAAGAATTGTTGATAAAGAAATTCATGTTATAGTCTATAGTTCTTTTAGCTAGATCACTTTCACTATCTCTTCTTGTAAAACTGGGCTTGGGAAAATCTGAAGTAAATTTACTGGTGGCCATGGTTATTCTTTTGGTAGAGAAAATATATCTAATTTATTAAATTTTCTCACATTGTTAATTAGTAATTTTGCCAAAAAATGCCAGAAGTAAAAAAAATAAAATTTATGCATTTTCAAGGCTTGGAAAGTGGTGGTGGTGTATTTGGGGACTATAAAATTTATTAGTCTACATTTAAGTGTGTCATTTCAAGTTGAGTTAATTTGTTATGAGACATATTGTAATATTTTTAAAGTATTGGGATTGTGAGATTTGTATTAATATGATGTATTATATAATCATTTATCTCTTCATTATAATTAGTAAGTTATCAAAATGGTTTAAATTCATGGTTATTTTTCTGTTTTGTTTCATTACCTAACCCTGATTGTGACCTAAGATAACATAAATTATATACATAATAAAATTATTATATATTGTATATGTATATGTTGTATAATCTCAAAGACAATATAAATTTTATACTTAAATCAAGGATTAGTTTTCCCCAATATGGAATTTCCTCAAAAAACTAAAAATGGAACTTCCTTGTGATCTAATGATCCCACTAATGGGATTATAGCCTAAAAATCCTGAATCACCAATTCAAAAGAACCTATGTATCTCAATGTTCATAGCAGCATTATTTATAATAGCCAGGTGCTAGAGACACCTTTAAGTGCTCAAAAAACTGGTACATTTACACAGTGAAATACTACTCAGAAGAAAGAAAAAAGGAGTGTAGAGGGAATCAAGGCTGATACCAAAGATGAAATGAAATGTTATGTGCCCTGACTAATGCTGCAGGTGTTGAGCTGCTGTCTGCCCTGACTAATGCTGTAAATGCTTCTCTCCCACCTCTGTAAGCCCCTTCGTGCCAAATCTATTCCATGCCTCCCAGGACTCTTCTCACACCTGTACTGCACCTCCCGCACAGCATAAAAGGAGTGCGGGGCTATTGTTCTGGGCTCAGGCTTTGAGAGGGTACTCCACTGGGTCCGCATGCGTAAAGAAACTTTCCCTTGCTTACTCCCCGTGCCGTGTGAGTCTTTCCCAGCTTCGCTTTCTGCAACAGGAGCTCCTACCCTTCATGACAACATGGATGGAACTGGAAGGCACTATGCTAAGTGAAATAAGCCAGATGATTAAAAAAAAATCACATGATCTCACGTATAAGAAGAACCTAATGAACAAAACAAACAAATGAGCAAAATAGAACCAGAGACTTAGAAATAAAGAACAAACTGACAGTGACCAGAGGTGGGGGGATAATGAGGGAAAGAAGAGGAAGGGGCTAGCAAAGGAACGCAAATAGGGGCTCATGGGCATCGACAGTTGGGGGAGATTGACTGTGGCAGTTGAGGGGACAGGGTAGGGGTGAGCAATGGGGAAAAAGGTGGGACAACTGTAACTGAACAACAATAAACTGAGAAAAAAAAAAGGTTAGCTTCCCCTTTAAGAGACAGTTTACAGAAACAGGTTTTAGAAAGTGGGGAAGGAAAACATGACAAACTGCTTAAAATCTATGTGTGTATGCATGTATGTGTGTGAATGGAATTGGCTCATGTGATCATGGAGACTGAGGGATTCATATATACATGATTAGCTTACACCATTATAGCGGCTGAAAAGTCCCATGATCGACCATCTGCAAACTGGAGACCCAGGAGAGCCATTGTTGTGGTACCAAGGCAAGTTTGAAGGCTAAAGGCCCAAGAACCAGGAGAACTGATGTAAATTTTAGTCTGAGTAGAGGAAAAAAACAGTATGCCAGCTCTAAAACAATCAAGCCGAGAGAGTAAATTCTCCCTTACCCTGCCTTTTGTTTTATTCAGGTCTTCAGTGGACTGTATGAGGCCCACACACATTGGGAATGACAACCTGCTTTCCTCAGCCCTTCCTGTCAACTGAATGTCGGGCACGCCCCATTAGCCACAGGTGCAGGCCAGAAGAGAGAAGGCAATATAGCGAGAGAGGAGACCGTGGGCATTTGGACAACTTCATGGAACTTGCTTGTGCCTTTAGGGCCTGCTTAGGCCTGATCATATATATGCCACTAACATTTGGTGATTGAGTTTTCCTGTGTATGCCCATGTTTATGGCTTGATATGTAAGATAATGGCCAGTTCGTGATGGGCGGGTCAGGTCACATGGTGACTACGTAACCCATGGTAAAACATTCAGTCTCTGCTAAGGCACAGTAGCAGGCCAAGATCTGCTTCTCAGATGGAGAGTAGTTACCTACAGAGGATTGTAGGACTTTTCCTCCAAATCCTAAGGGCCTGTTTTGCAATTTACCTATAAGGGCCTGCCCAAGGCTCCAAGCAACAACTTCATCTGCCACTGACATCTCAAGCACACTGGGATCTGTAATCATATGGCTCAATGGCAAATCAGCTTGCACGGCAGTTTGGCCCTGTTACAGAGCCTTCTCCTTTTCTGGGCTCCACTCAAAACTAGCAGCTTTTCAGGTCATTGGTAAATGCACCCGAGTAACAAACCCAAATGAGGAATACACTGCCTCTAAAATCCAAAGAGGTCCACTAGGGGTTGTGCCTCTACTTGGGCTGTGTGAGGGGCCAGATGCAATAACTTACCCTTCATTTTAGGAGGAACATTTCAACATGCTCCGTGTGGCGACAGCAGATGGATCTGAATGGTGGTGCACAATTCTGACTGAGCTGAAGCTCCCCATTTGACGTCCTCTCCATCATTCGCACAATGAACGTGTGTTCTTCCAACCAGCTATGTGTCACTTTTACTTTTCAGGTGTTTAAAACATGTTTGTGACCAAGTCCAAAGCTATAAGGAGCAAAAAAAATCTTTCTATCTGCACCATAATTGGTATATTTTCCTTTTCCACAGTGACATTAATTTTATGCATTATTCCATAATTAGTTCCTCTTTTTCATTTCTCTGTCCACCTATACCTGTTAAAATGGTAATGGCTCCTTTCCTAAGAGAGACTCTTGTTAATGGTTGCACCTTAAAACTATAAGACAAAGCTGAAATTTTGAAATGACTACCTTTAAACTTCATTAGGGTTTTAGACAA
Organism: Mormoops blainvillei; assembly: GCA_004026545.1. Taxonomy (NCBI): domain Eukaryota; kingdom Metazoa; phylum Chordata; class Mammalia; order Chiroptera; family Mormoopidae; genus Mormoops; species Mormoops blainvillei. The sequence continues at coordinate 6,515 of PVJD01008135.1, read as the reverse complement.
GTCCGCCCTCACATAGAAATCATCTTCAGGCTTTGGGGAGACAGGCAATTTTTAAAAACTTTTTCTATTTATACATACTCAGGTAACATGCCTCTTATGTGTAATTTAAATTACTTATCTCAGTAGTAATTATGAAGAATATGCTTTAAAGCCTATTAAGTTTTATCTAAATTTAATTGTATTCTCAGTGAAGACTATGATAAAAACACTTTTGTTTTTATATCATGTGTTCGGAATTGCGGTACCAGTCAGAAAAAGGATGCACATAATTAGTCATGTTTGATTTGAATTACTAATGCTGAATATAGGGATACAAAGGAGATGGGGGGAGAAAGCAATATGAGGCAGAGGGGGCAGCTGTGTGCACAGCATGGTGACATGAAAGGGTATGTTTCTGTTGTGTCTGAGGAGCAGAAAGCACTTCAGTCATGGCTCAAATAGATGGCAGTGGGAGTTCATGGAAACTGTGAGTGTTTGGTGAGTAAACAGAGAGAGAGAGCACAGAGATAGTCTCTATCAAAATTGGCCTAATGAGTTCTTCTCAGAATACAAGACACTGACTTTGAAGCTTGCTGGTAATGGTTGGTTAAAGATGGGTGTATAGAGTAGTAACATATTGAGAATTTTATGTTTAAAAAAAAGTGTTTATGCTGCAAACAATGTGTTTGCCCTGCAGAACAAGGCACCTGGATTCATAATGTAGAGTAATGAATGTATTTTAATATTATAGATAAATATATATAAATATAAAATTTTATATATATATATAATCTATGGATTTAGGTGATTTAGGGATGGAAGCAACATGTATAGGAAAGATTCAACAGATACATTACAGTTAAAATTGACTCATTGGATATGGAAAACTTAGAAATCACATACAATATCGATCAATTGGCTGAGAAAAGGGGAATGAGTCAAAAAAACATAGCGTCTAGCTCAGGCAAGTATATTCATTCATTGGATCATTACTAAAATAATATTCAAGATTTCAAGCCTTAACACACACATACAATAGCATTCACATACAATCTCGCACACAAACAAGCTTGGCATCTTCTTTTCTAAAAGCTTACTTTGGTGCTTCAGTACTTCATTCTGTTAAACAGGAGAGTGGTCTCATCCTCCTCCCCATCTGAAAAGCTAATAGGAGTCTATCTCAGAATAAGAAGTTAAGAACATAGATGGGTTATTGCCCTAAAATACCAGATTAGCCAATTACTGCTTTTACCTTCAACCCTTGCCCGCCTAGCTATTTATCATTTTGAGATTCAGTTGAATTACAACTTTTCTTTGACCAATGTGTAAGTAATGAGAAATTTTGAGTGTCATCTTCTCAGTTAAATAGAAAGTACAAATAAAAGACAAACAAAGCAAAGTTTTGAATCATCAAAGTCATTAACAATGCATCTACAAGGCCCATTATCAAAATACCAGCATTTTTGGCCCTCTTTTAATGACTATATTCTATGCATTACAGGTAAAAATCCATTGGTGGCTATGGCACACATATTAACATTAAAATGATGTCCTTTGTGGAAAAACGTTATATCCATATATCTGTAAGAAAATAACCAGTTGGCCACTGCTGATATAGTTCAGTGATTGAGTGTCAGCCTGCAAACCAAGGGTTGCTGGTTCAATTCCCCAGTCAGGGCACATGCCTGGGTTGTGGGCCAGGTCCCCAGGAAGGGGTGCGTGAGAGGCAACCACACACTGATGTTTCTTTCCCTCTCTATCTCCCCGCTTTCCCCTCTGTCTAAAAAAAAATAAATTAAGTTAAAAAGAAAAAGAAAATAACCAGTTGATAGTAAAAATAATATAACTCTGGAGTTCAGAAACGACAGAGTCTGATTTGAGTAGGGCAATCACGTGCCTATAGATGGCAATGAAAGCCAGGGTTGTGATTGAGGTTTTCTAAGGAGATGATGAGAGAGAGAGAGAGAGGGAGAGAGAAAGTGCCTAATAAGTGTAATTCAAGCTTCAAAAGAAATATATAAAGGTTATGAAAAATTTTGAAGAATTTGAAGATGGAAAGAACAAGTGTCTCAAAAATCCATCAATGAGAGACTTTTAAGGGATGAATGATAGACTGTGTAATAGCCCATTGAGTTAAAAGATGGATTTTTTAAAATTTATTCTTTATTGTGTCTTTTTCCATCACCATTTAGTGCCCTTATACCCCCTCCCTGCATCAATCACCACCCTTTTCTCCATGTCCATGAGTCTTTTTTCCTTTTAGCTCAATCCCTCCACCCCCTAATCTCACCCCACCCAAAAATTGTCATCCGCTCTCTATCTCTGAGCCTGTCTCTGTTTTGCTTGTTAGTTCAATTTGTTCATTAGATTCCACATATGAGTGAAATCATATGGTATTTGTCTTTCTCTGACTAGCTTATTTTACTCAGCATAGTGTTCTCCAGGTCCATCCATATTGTGGTGAAGGGTAAAATTTTATTCTTTCTTATGGCCGAGTAGTATTCCATTGTATAAATGTCCCATGGTTGTTTTATCCGCTCATCTATTGGTGGACACTTAGGCTGCTTCCATGTTTTGACCATTGTAAATAATGCTGCAATGAACATAGGGGTGCTTAGGTTCTTTTGAATTAGTGTTTTGGGCTCCTTTGGATATATTCCCAGAAGTGGGATCAATGACTTAAAAAGCTGATCCATTTTTAATTTTTTGAGGTATCTCCATACTGTTTTCCACAGTGGCTGCACCAGTTTGTATTCCTACCAACAGTGCATAAGGGTTCCCCTTTCTCCATATCCTCACCATCTTATAGTTCATTGATTTATTGATGATAGCCATTCTGACAGGTGTGAGATGGTATCTCTTTGTGGTTTTAATTAGCATTTCTCTGATGATTAGTGACATTGAGCATCTTTTATATGCTTATTGACCATTTTTATGTCCTTTTCAGAGAAGTGTCTATTCAGGTCCTTAGCCCATTTTTCAAGTGGGTTGTTTGTTTCTTTGGTGTTGTTTTGTAAGTACTTTATAAATTTTGGATTCTAACCCTTTATCAGATGTATCAGTGAATATGTTCTCCCATTCTGAGGGCTGTCTTTTTATTTGTTGATGATTTCCTTAGCTGTGCAAAACTTTTTTAGTCTGAAGTAGTCCCATTTCTTCATTTTTTTCTTTCATTTCCCTTGTCTGGAGAGATATATCCAATACAAATTTTCTATAAAAAATGTCTGAGATGGTGCTGCCTGTTTTCTTCTAGGATTTTTATGGTTTTGGGTCTCACATTTAAGTCTTTGATCCATTTTAAATTTATTCTTGTGTGTGGTCTAAGAAAGTGGTTTAGTTTTATTTTTCTGCACATATCTGTCTAATTTTTCCAACACCATTTATTGAATAAACTATCTTTAGCCCATCGTATGCTTTTTTTCCTCTGTCAAATATTAATTGACTATAAAGGTGTGAGTTTATTTCTGGGTGGTCTCTTCTGTTCCTTTGATCTATGTGTCTGTTTTTACGCCCGTACTAGGCTGTTTAGATTATGATAGCTTTGTAGTATAGTTTGATATTAGTTAGCATGATTCCTCCAACTTTGTTCTTTCTCAGGATCACTGTTGCTATTCAGAGCCTTTTGTAGTTCCATATAAATTTTCGAAATATTTGTTATAGTTCTGTGAAATACATTATTGGAATCTTAATAGAAATTGCATTAAATCTATAGATTGCTTTGTGTAGCATAGACATTTTAATAATGTTAATTCCTCCTATCCATGAACACTGTATGGGCTTCCACTTATTTTTATCTTTTTCAATTACTTTCTTCAGTGTCTTATAATTTTCCAAGTATAGGTCTTTCACATCTTTGGTTAGGTTTATTCCTGAGTATTTTATTCTTTTTGAAGCAATTGTGAATGGGTTTGTTTTCTTTATTTCCCTTTCCGTTAGTTTGGTATTGGCATATAAGTATGCAGCTGATTTCTGGATATTAATTTTGTATTCTGCTACTTTGCTAAATTAACATTATCAATTCCAGTAGTTTCTTGGTGGTATCTTTGGGATTCTCTATGTACAGTATCATGTCTCTGCAAATAAGGACAACTTTACTTCTTCTTTTCCAGTTTGGATGCCTTTTATTTCTTCTTCTTTTCTAATTGCTGTGACTAGGACTTCCAGTACTATGTTGAATAAGAGAGGTAAAAGCAAGCATCCCTGCCTTGTTCCTGTACTTAAGGAGAACATTTGTAGTTTTTGCCCATTGAGTATAATGCTGGCAGTGAGTTTGTCACATCTGGCCTCTATATGTTTAGGTTTGTTCCTTCTATTCCCACTTTGCTGAGAGTTTTGATCATAAATGTGTGCTAGGCCCTGGCTGGTGTGTCTCAGTGGCTTTAGCACTGGACTGTGAAGCAAAGGGCCGCCAGTTCAATTCCCAGTCAGGGCACCTGCCTGGGTTGCAGGCCAGGTCCCCAGTGAGGGATGCACAAGAGGCAACCACACATTGATGTTTCTCTCCCTTTCTTCCTCTCTTCCCTTCTCTCTAAAAATAAATAAATAAAATCTTTAAAAAAATAAAAAAAATAGGTGTGCTGGATTTTATGGTTTTTCTGCATCTATTGATATGATCATGTGTTTTTTTTATCCTGCATTTTGTTTATGTGGTGATTCACATTTATTGATTAGCAAATGTTGCACCAACCTTGAATTCTAGGAATAAATCCCATTTGATCATGGTGTGTGATCTTTTTGATGCATTGCTGCTGTATATGGTTTGCTAACATTTTGTTGAGGATTGTAGCATCTAAGTTCATCAGAGATATTGGTCTACAATTTTCTTTCTTTGTAGTGTCTTCAACTGATTTTTGGAATTAGGATAATGCTGACCTCATGAAATGAGTCTGAGAGCTTTCTCTCCTGTTGAATTTTTTGAAATAGTTTGAGAAAGAGAGGTGTTAGTTCTTCTTGGAATGTTTGGTAAAATTCACCTGTGAAGCCATCTGGTCCAGGATTTTTGTTTGTTGGGAGGTTTTTGATTACTGCTTCAATTTCTTTAGGTGTAATCTATCTATTCAGATTCTCTGATTCTTCCTGATTTATTTTGAGAAGATTGTATGTTTCTAGGATTTTATTCATTTTATCCAGGTTGTCCAGTTTGTTGGCATAGAGTTGTTCATAATATTTTCTTATGGTTCTTTGTATTTCTTTGCTATCAGTTGCTGTTTCTCCTCTTTCATTTCTGATTTTATTTATTTGGGTCCTTTTTCTCTTTTTCTTGATGAGTCTGGTTAAAGGTTTGTCAATCTTATTTATCTTTTCAAAGCACCAGCTCTTGGATTCACTGATCTTTGATATCATTTTTTAAAACTTTTTTTGTGTATTTCTGCTCTAACCTTTATTATTTCCTTCCTTATACTTACTTTGGGCTTTGTTTATTTTCATTTTTCAAGTTCCTTTAAGTGTAAAGTGAGACTGTTATTTGAGCTTTTCCTTGTTTTTTTTCAGATATACCTGTAATACTTTTCCCTCTTAGGGTTGCTTTTCTTATATCCCACAAATTTTGGATTGTTTTGTCCTCATTTTCATTTGTTTCAAGGCATCTTTTGATTTCTTCCTTGACCTTGTCATCAACCCATTCATTGCTTAATAACATCTTATTTAGCTTCAATGTCTTTGTGTATTTTTCAGTGTTCTTCTTGTGATTGATTTCTAGTTTCATAGCACTGTGGTCAGAGAAGGTGCCTGATATGATTTCAATCTTCTTAAATTTATTGAGATTTGTTTTGTGTCCTAACATGTGGTCTATCCTAGAAAACGTTCTATATGCACTTGAAAAGTATGTATATTCTGCTGCTTTGAGGTGAAATGCTCTGAATATATCAATTAAATCCATTTGATATAGTGTGTCATTTAAGGCCAGTGTCCCCTTGTTGATTTTCTGTTCAGAAGATCTATCCATTGAAGTCAATGGGGTGTTAAAATCCCCTACTATGACTGTGTTTCTGTCGATCTATCTCTTTAAATCCATCAAGATTTGCTTTACATATTTAGGTGCTCCTCTGTTGGGTGTGTAAAAGTTTACTAGGGTTATATCCTCTTGTTGGATTGTTCCCTTTATCATTATGTATTGCCCTTCTTTGTCTCTTACTGTAGCCTTAGTTTTAAAATCTATTTTGTTGGATATTAGTATTTCTATACCAGCATTTTTTCCTTTTCCATTTGAATGCAATACCTTTTTCCAACTCTTCGCTTTCAGTCTGTGTATATCTTTAGTCTTGAGGTGGGTTTCTTGGAGACAGCATATATATGGGTCTTATTTTCTGATCCATTCAGCTACCTTATGTCTTTTGGTTGGAACATTTAAGCCATTTACATTTAAGGTGATTATTGGTAGATATATATTTATTGCCATTTGATTTTTAAACTATTTTCCTCTGTTGTTTCTTCTTTTCTTTCTTCCTCTTCCCTTACTGCTGCTTCCTCCTCCTCCTCCTCCTCCCCTTCTCCTCCTTCTCCTCCTCCTCCCCTTCTCCTCCTTCTCCTCCTCCTCC